>JANAVB010039818.1:27500-317434 GCA_029216955.1 Iris pallida | reverse complement strand
TAAGATTGTAGTGGATGGTCATGCTCCCAATTGAAAGATGACAGGATCACTACTGCCTACAATCAAGGAATCTTGTCATTTATATATCCCTGAAAAAAAAAAAAAATATTGTTCATCCCTCCAAATATTCTTCCAAAATGTCATCCTTACATGACAGTTGACGTAACATCTGACATAGCAGTTAATATGACAAATTTTAAAATAATATAATATAATATTAATATATATAATTATTAATATTTAAAATTTTGGGTTATTAATTTTGAAAGAATAGTTTGGATGAACACTTTGGAAGGACGAATAACATTACTCGTATAGGTGTATTCTTCTTGGTAGTTATGATATATAGTTTAATGATAAAGATTTCAGTTTCTAGATGAGAGAGATGGCATTGGATCTTTTAATGTGGCCAACTTCAAAAAAATATGGTTCTACCAATCTCCAGAATCATTATATATAAAGGGAAGATATTAAAGATAGAGACAAAAAGAACGACAATATGTGAAGTCATGCTTGCACCAAGTAAGCCAGCCACATGCATGCTTGTTGTTGAGTTCCTAAGTCGTGTCAATGCATGAATTAAGAAATGGATAATAATAAACATTGAGTTAAATATTACTTCTTATGACTATATAGGATAAATGAATTACTAGAGACACCATATTTTTTGATAGGATATCACTTGACAGTTATGTAGAAAAAGAAAGGGATTGTCAAATTTTTGACATGTTTGAATATGCACCGAACTGTCATTTTTTTTTTTTTTGACATTACTCTTATTTTTTATTTCAGGACAACTTAAATTTTGACAGTTCTCTACGTATTATGAATGCCAAAATTTACCAATCTTAAAACTAAAAAAAATAATGTGATACTCCTATCATGAAATATTGTAGTGTCCCTAGTAAATGAAAGAAGATGGTTATTATTCTTATTTAGCATTAACCAGGTCAAGTTAAAGTTGGATATTTTATTTCTCTAAAATTTATATATTCGAGGACATATTATTGATCATAACGAATATGGATATCAAAAATTTGATGTGTGAACAAATTTCAGCCATTCTGTTCATATTGGTCTAGAGAAAATGAATACAAATATGCGACACATCATAACAATTCTGCAGTCTGTAATCAATTTGTTTACATCCCTCAACGAGAACTTTGTTTTCTTATGCGAACACCAGTTTAAAATCAAAGCTTACATTTACATTATGATTCAAAGCAATGCAATCATATTATCATAGTGGTAATTTTACACATTTAGGTCTCATTTGGTACACTGTAGTGTAATTGTAATCGCAATATAATCAAATAAAATAAATTTTTTTATTTGATTATACATTATGATTTTTTTTTTTTTTTTTTTGAAATCACACGCACACACACAATTGGGGGGCTCGAACCTTGCCGGCCCCTCCGGATGTCCGCTCTAATACCGATTATACATTATGATTATGATTATGATTATGATTATGATTATATTACAATGAACCAAACGGAATCTTAATTTGATCCATTTCTTGTCAATGATTTGGATCGATTATTTTCTGTTCCCAAGAATTTTATTAATAATAAGGGTCTGCTTGACAATTGTAGGGTAGCACTTATGAGGTATTTTTGGAGTACCGATTATGAACGGTTATGAGGGGTCCGATTTTGGATGGTTTTTAAGTAGCAACTTTTAAACCAGTCCAATCCATGCTTGGTAATTCACTAACGAGCGGTTCTGAAATTTTTTTACATGAATAAATTAAATAGGAAAGGGTATCAGTAGTTATAATTATATATATTTTTGTAAGAATATAAATGGAATAAAAAAAATAGAGCCGTTCAAAATCCACCGATCTGAGGTGTTTATAAAGCCACCCAAAAATACATTACATCGGTTTTGGGAGATATTTGAGCCGACCAAAACCGATGCCTCAAAAAAATTAACAAACAGAATTTTCATAAACGATCGATTCAAAAATATTCAAAAATCGGTGAAAATACTGTTACTAAGCAGACCCTAAAAGATAAAGATGAGCAACATGTTATGCAAAAGAAATAATCAGTCCCATCGTATAAGTTTACCTAGAAGTTTTTCAAAATTCCGAAACTTTTTTGTAAGCCCTTGAGGTGGGAGTTTCACTTGCTCCTCATCAACTAATATTGTAAGCTTTCTGTAATTAATACAATTACAAAAAAAAAAACTTAAATTTGTAATACTTAAATGTGTGTTTTGAGTTTTGACTTGCTACACCAAGTTGATCACTTCACTACTTCTTCTTCTTCTTCTTCTTCTTGGAGGCCATTTCAGTACTAATTTCTAGCTCCGTTGCTGCTTTCTGATCTATAGAATTAGAATTAGCTATAGTACAATGTGTAGAAAAAATTAAATAAAAACTTTAAAGTGTTTCAAGTGAGTGAATATACTGGTGAGCAGCTCTTCAAGCTCTACTTTTGGGCCACATTTTGTTCACGAAATTGGAGTCTTGAAAAAGGAAAATGATTCCTTTTTTGGATGCCAAAGAAAATGAGTAGAAAAGAAATTTGATTTTCAAGAGGAAAAAAATTGTTCCTCCTAGCAATCCAATGATTTATTTTTCTCCTCTAATTATTCACTTTTTCTCCCAATTTTTTTTTTTTTTTTTGGTTTTTTCAAACACCGAAGAAAAAATTGATTAAAATTACAATTTTTAAAAGGAAAGAAAAATTTCAAAGAATCAATCTCCTTTCATATCCTTTCAGCAAAACCAAACGAGGCCTTATAGTATTATGTAAGTTACATGGACATATTTTCCTTAAAATACTTTATAATATAAATAAAAGCGGGTAAAAATAATTATATTCTTTTTTGCACATATTATCTATATAATGAGAAAGTTCAGCTTTACTATAGAACTTTAAAAAAAAAAAATCCTTGCATATGTTTACAAATTAACATTATTTATTAAAGTTAATAGGGACAACTATATAATTAGAGTTAATTAGTTGTACCCCTCTATGGTTTGTACGCATTTTGGTAACTGTCTCCGTTGTTTTAAAAATAAAGAACACCCCAATGGTTTATAGAGTTAATTAGTTGTACTCCCCTGGTTCATAGAAGAAAGTGAGTGAAAAATTAAGCACCCAGAAGGGTGTTCTTTGTTTTTAAAACAACGGAGACAGTAACCAAAATGCGTACAAACCATAGGAGGATATTTATAAATAACCCATATAATTACTAGAGTTGTCTTCTGGTCTTCTTAAATAGTCTTACAGACAAGTATATAATTATATATATCTATACTACTATATAATGAGAAAAGTCCAACTTCACCATAAAACTTTACTTTCCAAATATATCCTTGCATATATTTATTAGGCTTAATTGCTACTTGATACCCTCAACTATTACCGTTTTTCAACTTGGTACCCTAAACTTTTTTTTTTGTAACAACTTGATACCCGGATATTATTTGGACAAAAATGCCCCTATCCCTAACCTCCCTCCCCCCTGCTAGCTTCGCGCCCCCCTCTGCTTGCTCCGGCCGCAGCTCCCCCCCCCACCCCCCCCACACCCCCCCCCTGCTCGCTTCAGGCCACCCCCCCCCCCCCCCCTCTCGCTCTGGCCGTCCGCCCGCTCCCGCCTCTCCCCTAGGGCTCGGCAGCGGGAGGAGGGGGGGGGCTGGGAAGGGGGGTGCGGGGCGGGAGGCGGGGCAGGGGTTGGCCGGAAGCGAGGAGGGGGGGGGGGGGGGGGGTCCGACCGGAGCTAGCAGGGGGGGGTGGCTGGAGTGGGGGAGGGGGTGGAGGGAGGGAAGGGATAAGGGCATTTTGGGATTTTTTAAAATGTTAGGTACTAAGTTGAAAAAAAAAAATAGTTGAAGTATCAAGTTGTTACGAAAAAAAGTTTAGGATACCAAGTTGAAAAACGGTAATAGTTGAGGGTATCAAGTAGCAATTAAGCCTATTTATTAATTAAAATTAATAAAGACAACTAAGGTAATTAGGGAGCTATCTTTTGGTATTCCTAAATAGCTTTGTAGACAGTTATATAATAGTATATAAATAATAAATTTATAATAATTAAGACATGTCTTTTTATATAAAAATTGGAATAATTGATATAACTATCTTTTAGTCTTCCTAATAATAATATATAACGTACGTGTAACGCACACGCATAAATACTAGTAATAATATAATAATATTTTTTTTTTGAAATTATAAATTTAGAATAATTAAGACGGTTGTTTCTTAGCTTTTCTATATAATTTTAATAAATATTAGAATAATTACATCTTTTAGTGCATATATATATATATATATATATATATATATATATATATATATATATATATATATATATACACTAAGTGAGGTATAAAAGGACGAGACAAAGAAAATTGAACAAAAGTTCAGTTTTTTCAGAGGAGAAAGAAAGGTCGGAACAGAGAAAAAATAACGGTATGTTCATGTTCACGAGTCTACTATTAATGAGCACTTTTTTCCGCGCCAACGCAGCAGAAATAAAATAATGTTTAAATGTTGACCACGTTTCTAGAAGCGGAGGAGTTTGACCGAAGCACCCTCCTCAGCAAGAAACCGCTGGGAAGTACTGTCAATTATTATCATCGTAGCTATGAAGCTTCTATGCTCCGTCTTAGCGGGTCGGGTCCATTTTTTCTATTTTGCTGGATCCCTACCAAATAGAGATCTAGCACCCAAAATTTTTAAAGGATACGACTATTCGTACCTCATGACCTACTATCCACATCCCACTAATAAAACAAAAAATTAAAATTTCTGTTCTACCCCTCCCTCTTCCCCTGCTCCCCGACCCGATGGAGAGTAGAATAGGAATTCAATTTTTTTTTTTAGTAGAATATGGATAGTAGGTCATGAGGTACGGATAGCCGCACCCAATTTTAAAATTAACATTTTATTTCGTTTGAAAACGAATTTCTTATATTTCTAAAACCTATATTCATATGCCAAACAGGTCCTTAAGGCTGGAAAGTCAGACTGGATTTGGAATTGAAACAATCTCGTCCCTTTTTAAGAGCTCCTTCCCAAAACTCTTTATCTAAGTTACCGTTACCAAATAATTTTTAAGATTGCGTTCCGAGAGAAGAAAGTAGAATACACACATCCAGAACACATTGTCAGGGAGCACGTATGACCTGCCATGCTAACAATGCGACTTAAAGGAAGAAAAAGATGATAATTTCGGATCAAAGCTTGCCATAGTCATAATATATATTGTCTTTCTAGAAAACAACAATATTTTTACAAAAAAAAAAAAAACCAACTCGAATCCAAGATCAGGATGGACCCTGATCCGGGACACCGAACAACCGGCCAGAACCCAAAATTTAAGGAACATAAAAAAATTAAGATTATATATATATATATAATATATATATATATATATTATATATATATATATATATTATATATGGTGAGGATCAGTTGACATATACAATTTGACATCTAAAAAACGCAATTTCAACCGCACATCATTTGATGTCAAATTTTGTTAGCTGAGCTTTTCAGCAAAAGCTCAAGTTTTCACTTTACCTTTAGTCCCACATCGGTTGGGGAAGGGTTATAAGTGTGCATATATACACTCCTCTCTTCTTGCTTCATTAAACCATTTGAGTGGGAGCCCTGGGCCACACGCGCGCGCCGCCGCCGTCCGGCTCGGCTCGGTTCGGTTCGGTTCGGTTCGGTTCGGCGCGCGTAACGGGTGCGGGTACGTGCCCACATCTGCGGGCGCCGAATGCCGATTCGATTTACTCTTCGGGTTCGGGCCGAGACCCTAAAAGATTTTTGCTCTTTTCTAAAATTCTGACAGTTACAATTTTTTAAAATTCCGTAACGTTCGCTAATCAAATCCCGTCCAGGTTCAATGAACCATGTGATTTTTGTGCCTTAACATTCTGTAACGTTCACTTTAATTGTCTTTAATCTGCCATTATTCTCCTAGCTATTGGCAAGCGCCTATAAATATCGTGCTCTTCTTCTTTCTTTAGACACAGAAATCTTCTCACTCTCTCAAAATTCTCGTCTCCTTCGTATTGCTGTTGTTGTTCTTCGTTCTCTGGGCAGAGCTAAGTCGGGGTCGCTCTCTCCAAGTCGTGTGCGGCAAGGAGATTCCGGTGAAGCGGAGATTTTACCACTAGGAGCGTTCGGATACGGTCTGCACCTAGACCCGAGCTAACTCTTAGGGCAGTGCTACGTGCACGACTTCCTCGGAGGCCGGTAATTTTAATTCAAAATATTTTCTTGCAGATTTTAATCCGAAGTTTTTGAAGACAATTCCAACAATCTAAGAGTTATCTAAATTTTACAAATTAATTATTTTTCTCGACAAAAAGGAATCGTTACTGTTTACATATGTTTTAACAATTTCTTACTGTCTATAAATTTCATTATTGTCCATAACATTTTCTGTTCAAAGCAAACAGAAAGAAAAAGCTACTGCTAACTGTTTCCAATTTGTTAATGTCTATATACTTGCTTTGAAACCTTCTGTTCAAAGAAAACAGAAACAAAAGCTACTGCTAAAGACAACTTGTTTCTAGCAAACAGAAACAAAACAAAAGCTACTACTAAAGTAAAGTTTCTGTTCTTTTCTGTTCAAAGCAACAGAAACAAACAAAAGCTAATGCTAAAGAAAAGCTTTTGTTCAAAGCAACAGAAACCTTAGTTTAAAGCAATATTTGGTACATATTTAATATTATTCATTCATTATTTGTTCATTATCATTATTAACATATCAATTAATATTGCTTTAAAAGCTTCAATATTTGTTTCTCATTAAATATTCTATTAAAAGTTTTAATCTTGTCTCTCATTTAATTTTATTTGTTCATTGTCATTATTTGATATATCAATTATATTTCACATATCATTAATATTCGTTAATTGTCATTATTTGTTAAATTGACATCTTAGACAAATATAATTGTGTCGATAGTATTATTTTTGTCAATACTAGCTTTCATTTTACTCATATTTTAATTTAGGCAAAATCAACAATTAATTGATTTAGAAAAATTCCTTTAATTTTAGAGTTCTAAAGTTAAGATTTGTTTGGGAACAGCCGAAAGGGCCCTTCTGTCAACAAGGCAAAAATTCGTCTAAGCGACCGGTACTTAAGAGTTCCTAGTGAACCTCCGCTTGCTGGGATCCGGCCCCTACAGCTAACCCAACCTTATCAAAACTTGAAAAACTAAAATTTAAAGGTCTACTACTAAATTATTTTAATTGTTAATTTTAGCTCTAAACCATCTTATTGAGTAAATATAATTTTTCAGACTTTAGAAAACATGACTTCTAAGGAAGAGACCTTTTCTGCAAAGCCTGCGAAATTCAATGGTACCTACTTCAAGAGGTGGCAGAGCCAGATGAAATTTTGGCTTACCACTTTAGGCCTGATTTCTGCCATCGATGGGTCCACGCCCATCTCAAATGATTCTGATGAGACTGAGTCTGACGTAGGAGTTTCCAAGTCCTCCTCTTCTTCTAAGCCTAAGACCCCTAAGGAAATTGACTACCACTGCTTCCACAGAATCTTAAGCGCTATGTCGGAGTCACTCTACGACATATTTTTTGAGTATAAAAGCGCTAAAGAACTATGGGATGCTTTGGAAGATGAGTATGGTTGTGATGATGCTAGAATTGATAGATTCAATTCTACCACATTCAACCAATATGTCATGGTAGATAACAAACCTATCAATGACCAAATCCATGAGTTCCAAGAACACCTTAGGCAGCTTCAAGCCAAGGGAACCGTCTTTTCTACTGAACACAAAATAGGATGCTTGATAGATAAACTCCCTCCTTCCTGGTCTAAAGTGGCAAAGGACCTTCTACATCTACAAGGATCTATTACATACTCTCAAGCTCTACAGAGAATTAGAACAGAAGAGAAATATAGATCCAAGACCAAAGCTAGGTCAAATACCACAGCTAAGGTAAACCTTGTAGAAAATTATGAAAAACCTAAGTCAAACAACCATCTCAAATCCAAGAAAACCTCCTTCAAAAAGAAGCAGAGTTTTCAACCTCCTCCCAAAAATCTTCATCACCAAACCATCACCACCAAAACCCTCAACCCCAAAAACCTAGAAACTTTGGTCAGACTCAGGATCAAAGAAGATTTTGTTTTGTGTGTGGTAGAACCAACCATACAGCCATCAACTGCTTCCAAAGGAAGAAAGAACCTATCCAGAACTCCTTCAAGGAAAAAGGCAAGCCAGAGGCTAACATGATTCTGAATGGGTCTTCCAGCTCCTTCAGGTCTGTAAGCTTTCAACCTTAGTAAACCTGTCTTTCCATTCTGATGATTGGTGGTTAGATTCTGGAGCTAATGTTCACGTTTCATTTGATCGCTCCTGTTTTTCAACCTATCAGGAATTAGGTGGAGGAGGCGTGACCCTAGAGATGGCTCAACGACACAAGTTGTGGGAAGAGGAAGAATAGATCTGAAGATGACATCAGGAAAAATCTATCTCTCCATGATGTGCTTCATGTGCCGTCTGTCAGGAGAAATCTTGTTAGTGGATCTCTCCTTGTCCTCAGGATACAAATTGTAATGGAGGCCAATAAAGTAGTTTTTTTCTAAGAATGATCTGTTTATTGGAAAAGGATTTGTGAAAGATGGACTTTTTGTTTAAGTACTATGAATAAAAGTTCAAATCCTTCTTTTGTTGCAAATGTTGAATCATCAATATTTGGCATGGTAGACTAGGTCATGTGAACTTAGGATCTATCAAAAGGATGATGAACTTAGATCTTATCCCTAAGACTTCTATAGATGGTGAACACAAATGTGAGATATGTGTTCAAGCCAAACATACTAGATTACCTTTCAAATCTGTCTATAGAGATTCTGAACTCCTAGAACTTATCCATAGTGATGTTGTGATTCCAATAGGGTCTGACCCGAAGCGGTAGGAAATACTTTATAACTTTTATATGACCATTCAAGTATGTTACACCTACCTCCTTAGGACCAAAGATGAAGTTCTAGACAGATTCAAGGTCTATAAATCTGAGGCTGAGAACATTGGATAGGAAGATTAAGATCCTTAGATCTGATCGTGGTGGAGAGTATACCTCAATGAAATGACTAACTTCTGTGAAGAGCACGGAATTATTCATGAGGTAACTGCTCCTTATTCACCACAATCCAATGGAGTGCTGAAAGGAAATCGCACTCTTTTAGATATGGTCATGCCATGCTTCTCAGCTCAGGTGCCCCTGACAATCTTTGGGGAGAAGCCTTATTGTCAGCCTGTATATTCTTAATAGCATACCCAGTAAGACTAATGATAAGACCCCATAGAGTTATGGAAAGGTCGAACCCCTAGGATTAATTACCTCAAAGTTTGGGGTTGCTTAGCGAAGGTTGGAATTCCTGAACCCAAAAAGAGGAAGATAGGACCTAAGACTGTAGATGCTGTATTCATAGGATATACCCTAGATAGTAATGCCAATAGATTTCTTGTAACCCATTCTGAAGTAAATGAAATCTCTAATAACACAATCATTGAAGCTAGAGTGCAGTTTATTTTGAGAAGTTTTTCCCTTCAAGGATAGAACCCCTTCATCTTCCTCTAACCCTTCTCTTACTCCGTCTAGTAGTTCTCATGACCAAATGCCTAATTCTCAATCTGAACAAGTCATAGAACCTAGAAGGAGTAAAAGAAAAGGATTGAAAAGAATTTAGGAGAAGGATTCTTCACATTTTTGATAGAAGGATCCCTCAACTTATGAAGAAGCCATATCCTCTCCTGATGCTCCTTTCTGGAAAGAAGCTATTGACAATGAGTACAACTCCATCATGGAGACAATACTTGGTTTTTAGCAGACCTTCCTTTAGGCAGCAAACCAATAGGTTGTAAGTGGATCTTTAAGAAGAAACTTAGAGCCGATGGTACCATAGAAAAATATAAGGCTAGATTAGTGGCCAAAGGTTTTACCCAGAAGAAGGATTAGATTATTTTGATACCTACCTCCTGTAGCTAGAATATCTTCTATTAGAACCCTTCTAGCTTTAGCATCCATTCATGATATGCTGTCCATCAAATGGATGTAAAGACAGCATTTCTAAATGGAGATTTAGAAGAAGAGATTTATATGGAGCAACTGAAGGTTTTATTGCTAAAGGTCAAAAAAAGAAGGTTATAGATAGTAAAATCTCTTTATGGCCTAAAGCAAGCTCCCAAGCAATGGCACAACAAATTTGACAAAGTCATTATAGAATTTGGTTTTGTACCAAATGAATATGACAAATGTTTTGTATTCTAAAAATACAAATAAAGTTGTGTTATTTTATGCTTGTATGTTGATGATATCCTTATTCTAGATCTTCACTGGAACTGATAAATAACACTAAGTATTATTTTCTAACCGTTTGATATGAAAGACTAGGTGAGGCAAATCTGATCTTAGGAATGCAAGTGTCAAAAAGGAAAGAGGGCTATACTCTATCCTTAGCACATTCAATTGAAAAAATGCTAAGAAAGTTTGAGTATTTTGACAAGAAACCTGCCCTTACCCCTTATGACAGTAATGTTGTTCTCACGAAGAATGAAGGATCACCTATAGAACAACATAGTATTCACAAATGATTGGGTCCCTTATGTACATAACAAATATGACCAACCTGATATTGCATTGCTATTGGAAGACTAAGTAGATATACTAGTAACCCAAATCAGTCACCTGGACTGCATTAGACAAGTATTTAGATATCTTAAGGGTACTCTAGATTATAAACTTCATTATACTAGACACCCTGATATCATAGAGGTTACTCCGATGCAAATTGGGTAACTGATTCACATGATTGAAATCCATACTGGATATGTTTTTACCCTAGCAGGAGCTGCAATCTCCTGGGATCATGTAAACAAACTATCATAGCCAGAAGTACAATGGACTCTGAAATGATAGCTTTGGATACTACATGTACAGAAGCCGAATGGCTGAGAAATCTTATTATGTATATACCTGTTTCTGTTCATCCTATTCCTGCTATTTCTATAAACTGTGATAATAAATCTGTTATAGAACTACTAAAGCATGATTCTGTGAATGCTAAGATGAACAGGCACCTGCAGCTGCGCTTCAAGTCAATAAGAGCCTATTGGGCAAATATGTGGTCTTGACTATATAAAGTCAGAAAAGAACCTTGCAGACCACTTGACGAAGGGTCTGTCTAGGACATTGATCCTAGAATCATCGAGGGGGATGGGGATAAGCCCATAGTATAGTCACCAGCAGTGGCAACCCAACCGAGTCTGACTGGAGATCCCAAGAAGTCGGTTCAATGGGTAGAAACAAGCTGGACTAGGTGACTATTATGGAACACTGACCTGAGATTAAATTCTCTTTAAATAAAGCCCAGGAGGCTGTACATGTGTACATTCATACCCATCCCTATGGTGACAGTGTTCCTTTTGTGATATGGATAGGCTGAGTTTAAACTCTTAATATCCAAGCATGATATGCAGGTTGATTCCTATCACCAACCCTTAAGGACTTACCTATATGAGGTCGTGAGGGCCGCGACTATAGGACAGGGCGATCCTAGACAACTCTCATGAATGTGTAAAAGTGCGCATGGCCAACCAAACGCGCCACCCGATAGACCCAATACCTCTAGCATACTATGTGTGCTATAGTCGAATCTGTTCAAGAAGACTGATTCAAGGCGTAGTCCATCAAGCTCTTCTTCAGACAAAGACAATAGTCACTACGTGAGATTCAAGGCTGTAGTCCATCTCATTTATGCATAGTATACAACTGCCCAGAAATTCTCTTTCTCTTCTTTATCTTTCTGTCTTCTATTACCTTGGAACTTGAGCTTTTGGGGGGGGATTGTTAGCTGAGCTTTTCAGCAAAAGCTCAAGTTTCACTTACCTTTAGTCCCACATCGGTTGGGGAAGGGTATAAGTGTGCATAATACACTCCTCTCTTCTTGCTTCATAAACCATTTGAGTGGGAGCCCTATGGGCCACACGCGCGCGCCGCCGCCGCCGTCCGCCGGCTCGGCTCGGTTCGGTTCGGCGCGCGTAACGGGTGCGGGTACGTGCCCACATCTGCGGGCGCCGAATGCCGATTCGATTTACTCTTCGGTTCGGGCCGAGACCCTAAAAGATTTTTTGCTCTTTTCTAAAATTCTGACAGTTACAATTTTTTAAAATTCCGTAACGTTCGCTAATCAAATTCCGTCCAGGTTCAATGACCATGTGATTTTGTGCCTTAAACATTCTGTACGTTCACTTTAATGTCTTTTAATCTGCCAGTTATTCTCCTAGCTATTGGCAAGTGCCTATAAATAACGTGCTCTTCTTCTTTCTTTAGACACAGAAATTATCTCTCTCTCTCCTAAAATTCTCGTTCCCGTATTGCTGCTGTTGTTCTTCGTTGCTCTGGGCAGAGCTAAGTCGGGGTCGCTCTCTCCAAGTCGTGTGCGGCAAGGAGATTCCGGTGAAGCGGGGATTTTACCACTAGGAGCGTTCGGATACGTCTGCACATATACCCGAGCTAACTCTTAGGACAGTGCTACGTGGCACGACTTCCTCGGAGGCCGGGTAATTTTAATTCAAATATTTCTTGCAGATTTTAATCCGAAGTTTTGAAGACAATTCCAACAATCTAAGAGTTATCTAAATTTTACAAATTAATTATTTTTCTTCGACAAAAAGGAAATATCGTTACTGTTTACATATGTTTTAACAATTTCTTACTGATAAATTTCATTATTGTCCATAACATTTTCTGTTCAAAGCAAACAGAAAGAAAAGCTACTGCTAACTGTTTCCAATTTGTTAATGTCTATATACTTGCTTTGAAACCTTCTGTTCAAAGAAAACAGAAACAAAAGCTACTGCTAAAGACAAACTTGTTTCTAGCAAACAGAACAAAACAAAAGCTACTACTAAAGTAAAGTTTCTGTTCTTTTCGTTCAAAGCAAACAGAAACAAACAAAAGCTAATGCTAAAGAAAAGCTTTTGTTCAAAGCAACAGAAACCTTAGTTTAAAGCATATTTGGTACATATTTAATATTTATTCAGTTATCATTTATTTCATTATCATTATTTAACATATCAATTAATATTGCTTAAAAGCTTCAATATTGTTTCTCATTAAATTTCTATTAAAAGTTTAATCTTGTCTCTATTTAATTTTATTTGTTCATTGTCATTATTGATATATCAATTATATTCACATATCATTAATATTCGTTAATTGTCATTATTTGTTTAAATTGACATCTTAGACAATATAATTGTGTCGAGAGTATTATTTTTGTCAATACTAGCTTTCATTTTACTCAATATTTTAATTTAGGCAAAATCAACAATTAATTGATTTAGAAAAATTCTTTTAATTTTAGAGTTCTAAAGTTAAGATTTGTTTGGGAACAACCGAAAGGGCCCTTCTGTCAACAAGGCGAAATTCGTCTAAGCGACCGGTACTTAAGAGTTTCCTAGTGAACCTCCGCTTGCTGGGATCCGGCCCCTACAGCTACCCAACCTTCAAAACTTGAAAAACTAAAATTTAAGGTCTACTACAAAATTATTTTAATTGTTAATTTTAGCTCTAAACCATCTATTGAGTAAATATAATTTTTCAGACTTTAGAAAACAGACTTCTAAGGAAGAGACCTTTTCTGTTAAAGCCTGCGAAATTCAATGGTACCTACTTCAAGAGTGGCAGAGCCAGATGAAATTTGGCTTACCACTTTAGGCCTGATTTCTGCCATCGATGGGTCCACGCCCCTCAAATGATTCTGATGAGACTGAGTCGACGTAGGAGTTTCCAGTCCTCCTCTCTTCTAAGCCTAAGACCCCTAAGGAATTGACTACCACTGCTCCAAGAATCTAAGCGCTATGTCGGAGTCACTTACGAATATTTTTTGAGTATAAAAGCGCTACAGAACTATGGGATGCTTGGAAGATGAGTATGGTTGTGATGATGCTGGAATTGATAGATTCAATTCTACCACATTCAACCAATATGTCATGGTAGATAACAAACCTATCAATGACCAAATCCATGAGTTCCAAGACACCTTAGGCAGCTTCAAGCCAAGGGAACCGTCTTTTCTACTGAACACAAAATAGGATGCTTGATAGATAACTCCCCTTCCTCCTGGTCTAAAGTGGCAAAGGACTTCTACATCTACAAGGCTCTATTACATACTCTCAAGCTCTACAGAGAATTAGAACAGAAGAGAAATATAGATCCAAGACCAAGCTAGTCAAATACCACAGCTAAGGTAACCTTGTAGAAAATCATGAAAAACCTAAGTCAAACAACCATCTCAAATCCAAGAAAACCTCCTTCAAAAAGAAGCAGAGTTTTCAACCTCCTCCCAAAAATCTTCATCACCAAAACCATCACCACCAAACCCTCAACCCCAAAAAACCTAGAAACTTTGGTCACGACAGGATCAAAGAGATTTTTGTTTGTGTGTGGTAGAACCAACCATACAGCCATCAACTGCTTCCAAAGGAAGAAAGAACCTATCCAGAACTTCTTCAAGGGAAAAGGCAAGCCAGAGGCTAACATGATTCTGAATGGGTCTTCCAGTCCTTAGGTTCTGTTAAGCTTTCAACATGTAGTAAACCTGTCTTTCCATTCTGATGATTGGTGGTTGGATTCTGAGCTAATGTTCACGTTTTCATTGATCGCTCCTGTTTTTCAACCTATCAGGAATTAGGTGGAGGAGGCGTGACCCTAGGAGATGGCTCAACGACACAAGTTGTGGGAAGAGGAAGAATAGATCTGAAGATGACATCAGGAAAAATTTACCTCCCTATATTATGCTCTCATGTGCCGTCTGTCAGGAGAAATCTTGTTAGTGGATCTCTCCTGTAGCCTCAGGATACAAAATTGTAATGGAGGCCAATAAAGTAGTTTTTTCTAAGAATGATCGTTTATGGAAAAAGATTTGTGAAAGATGGACTTTTTGTTTAAGTACTATGAATAAGTCAAATCCTTCTTTGTTGCAATGTTGAATCATCAAATGTTTGGCATGGTAGACTAGGTCATGTGAACTTAGGATCTATCAAAAGGATGATGACTTAGATCTTATCCCTAAGCTTCTATAGATGGTGAACACAAATGTGAGATATGTGTTCAAGCCAAACATACTAGATTACCTTCAAATCTGTCTATAGAGATTCTGAACTCCTAGAACTTATCCATAGTGATGTTTGTGATTCCAATAGGGTCTTGACCCGAAGCGGTAGGAAATACTTTGTAACTTTTATAGACCATTCAAGTATTGTTACACCTACCTCCTTAGGACCAAAGATGAAGTTCTAGACAGATTCAAGGTCTATAAATCTGAGGCTGAGAACCAGTTGGATAGGAAGATTAGATCCTTAGATCTTATCGTGGTGGAGAGTATACCTCAAAATGAATGACTAACTTCTGTGAAGAGCACGGAATTAATTCATGAGGTAACTGCTCCTTATCACCACAATCCAATGGAGTTGCTGAAAGGAAGAATCGCACTCTTTTAGATATTCAATGCCATGCTCTCAGCTCAGGTGCCCCTGACAATCTTTGGAGAGAAGCCTTATTGTCAGCCTGTTATATTCTTAATAGGATACCCAGTAAGACTAATGATAAGACCCCATATGAGTTATGGAAAGGTCGAACCCCTAGGATTAATTACCTCAAAGTTTGGGGTTGCTAGCTAAGGTTGGAATTCCTGAACCCAAAAAGAGGAAGATAGGACCTAAGACTGTAGATGCGTATTCATAGGATATACCCTAGATAGTAATGCCAATAGATTTCTTGTAACCCATTCTGAAGTAAATGAAACTCTAATAACACAATCATTGAAGCGAGTAGATTATGTATTTGAGAATTATTTTCCCTCAAGGATGAACCCCTTCATCTTCCTCTAACCCTTCTCTTACTCCGTCTAGTAGTTCTCATGACCAAATGCCTAATTCAATCTGAACAAGTCATAGAACCTAGAAGGAGTAAAAGAGAAGGATTGAAAAGAATTTAGGAGAAGGATCTTCACATTTTGATAGAAGGTGATCCCTCAACTATGAGAAGCCATATCCTCTCCTGATGCTCCTTCTTGAAAGAAGCTATTGACAATGAGTACAACTCCATCATGGAGAACAATACTTGGTTTTTAGCAGACCCTTCCTTTAGGCAGCAAACCAATAGGTTTAAGTGGATCTTTAAGAAGAAACTTAGAGCGATGGTACCATAGAAAATATAAGGCTAGATTATGGCCAAAGGTTTTACCCAGAAGAAAGGATTAGATTATTTTGATACCTACTCTCCTGTAGCTAGAATATCTTCTATTAGAACCCTTCTAGCTTTAGCATCCATTCATGATAGCTAATCCATCAAATGGATGTAAAGACAGCATTTCTAAATGGAGATTTAGAAGAAGAGATTTATATGGAGCAACCTGAAGGTTTTCTGCTAAAGGTCAGAAAAGAAGGTTTAGTTAGTAAAAATCTCTTTATGGCCTAAAGCAAGCTCCCAAGCAATGGCACAACAAATTTGACAAAGTCATTATAGAATTTGGTTTGTACCAATGATATGACAAATGTTTGTATTCTAAAAATACAAATAAAAGTTGTGGTTTATTTTATCTTTATGTGATGATATCCTTATTCTAGGATCTTCACTGGAACTGATAAATAACACTAAGTATTATTTATCTAACCAGTTTGATATGAAAGACTTAGGTGAGGCAAATCTGATCTAGGAATGCAGTGTCAAAAAGGAAAGAGGGCTATACTCTATCCTTAGCAAATTCAATTGAAAAATGCTAAGAAAGTTTGAGTATTTTGACAAAGAAACCTGCCCTTACCCCTTATGACAGTAATGTTGTTCTCAAGAAGAATGAAGGATCACCTATAGAACAACTAGATATTCACAAATGATTGGGTCCTTATGTACATAACAAATATGACCAGACCTGATATTGCATTTGCTATTGGAAGACTAAGTAGATATACTAGTAACCCAAATCAGTCACACTGGACTGCATTGACAGAGTATTTAGATATCTTAAGGGTACTCTAGATTATAAACTTCATTATACTAGACACCCTGATATCATAGAAGGTTACTCCGATACAAATTGGGTAACTGATTCACATGAGATGTGAAATCCACTACTGGTATGTTTTTTACCCTAGCAGGAGCGCAATCTCCTGATCATGTAAACAAACTATCATAGCCAGAAGTACAATGGACTCTGAAATGATAGCTTTGGATACTACATGTACAGAAGCCGAATGGCTGAGAAATCTTATTATGCATATACCGTTTTCGTTCATCCTATTCCTGCTATTTCTATAAACTGTGATAATAAATCTGTTATAACTACTAAAGCATGATTCTGTGAATGCTAAGATGAAAAGGCACCTGCAGCTGCGCTTCAAGTCAATAAAGAGCCTATTGGGCAAATATGTGGTTCTTGACTATATAAAGTCAGAAAAGAACCTTGCAGACCACTTGACGAAGGGTCTGTCTAGGACATTGATCCTAGAATCATCGAGGGGGATGGGGTTAAGCCATAGTAGTCACCAGCAGTGGCAACCCAACCGAGTCTGACTGGAGATCCCAAGAAGCCGGTTCAATGGGTAGAAACAAGCTGGACTAGGTGCTATATGGAACACGACCTGAGATTAATTCTCTTTAAAATAAAAGCCCAGGAGGCTGTACATGTGTACATTCATACCCCATCCCTATGGTGACAGTGTTCCTTTTTGATATGGATAGGGCTGAGTTTAAACTCTATAAGTCCAAGCATGATATGCAGGGTTGATTTATCACCAACCCTTAAGGACTTACCTATATGAGGTCGTGAGGGCCGCGACTATAGGACAGGACGATCCTAGACAACTCTCATGAATGTGTAAAAGTGCGCATGGCAACCAAAACGCGCCACCCTAGACCCAAGTACCTCTAGCATACTATGTGCTATAGTCTGAATCTGGTTCAAGAAGACTGATTCAAGGCGTAGTCCATCAAGCTCTTCTCAGACAAAGACAAAGTCACTACGTGAGATTCAAGGCTGTAGTCCATCTCATTTATGCATAGTATACAACTGCCCAGAAATTCTCTTCTCTTCTTTTATCTTTCTGTCTTCTATTACCTTGGAACTTGAGCTTTTGGGGGGGGATTGTTAGCTGAGCTTTTCAGCAAAAGTCCAAGTTTCACTTTACCTTTAGTCCCACATCGGTTGGGGAGGGTTATAAGTGTGCATATATACACTCCTCTCTCTTGCTTCATTAAACCATTTGAGTGGGAGCCTATGGGCCACACGCGCGCGCCGCCGCCGCGTCCGGCCCGGCTCGGCTCGGTTCGGTTCGGCGCGCGTAACGGGTGCGGGTACGTACCCACATCTGCGGGCGCGAATGCCGTTCGATTACTATTCGGGTTCGGGCCGAGACCCTAAAAGATTTTTTGCTCTTTTCTAAAATTCTGACAGTTACAATTTTTTAAAATTCCGTAACGTTCGCTAATCAAATCCCGTCCAGGTTCAATGAACCATGTGATTTTTGTGCTTAAACATTCTGTAACGTTCACTTTAATTGTCTTTTAATATGCCATTATTCTCCTAGCTATTGGCAAGCGCCTATAAATATCGTGCCCTTTCTTCTTTCTTTAGACACAGAAATTATCTTCTCACTCTCTCAAAATTCTCGTCTCCTTCGTATTGCTGCTGTTGTTCTTCGTTGCTCTGGGCAGAGCTAAGTCGGGGTCGCTCTCTCCAAGTCGTGTGCGGCAAGGAGATTCCGGTGAAGCGGAGATTTTACCACTAGGAGCGTTCGGATACGGTCTGCACATAGACCCGAGCTAACTCTTAGGGCAGTGCTACGTGCACGACTTCCTCGGAGGCCGGAAATTTTAATTCAAAATATTTTCTTGCAGATTTTAATCCGAAGTTTTTGAAGACAATTCCAACAAATTTGACTTCCATGCATATAAATTTGACATACATTTAAATCTGAACCATTCATTTCAAATGATATGCGGTTGAGATTATGTATTTTTTTAGATGTCAATTGTATGTGTTACCTGATCCCTACCATATATATATATATATATATATATATATATATATATATATATATATATATATATATATATATATATATATATATATATCACTACAAAAAAAGTGAACTTTTGGGACGACACTATTAGTAACGCTAGTTCGAAACGTCCTAAAAATTTAGTTTTGGGGACGACTATGTTTTTGGTATAAAAAAAATAGTATTATTTGGGACAGATTGAGAAATAGATATCTTAATTGGGACTATTAAAATTTTATGTCCCAAATAAATCTAAGAACGGTCCCAAATAATCTCGGCGGGAATGGCAAACATTTGGCGGCTCACTACCAATTTTTTTTGAATTTTTTTTTCCTCTCTCCTATCCTATCCTACCCGTAGGATCTCTTAGCAGAAATCTCCACCGTTGGATCCACTATAAGAAATTATCTCCCAAAGGCCCTAATTTTTCATTCTCCCCAAAGACCTAATTTTTTCCCCCTCCTTCCGAAAAAATTCCCATGGTCGCTCCTGACGCCACCTCCTACTCTCGCTGCCGTCGTTGCTCCCAGCACGGTCGCGATGACAAGAAGGGCAAGAAGCACGAGCCCCCTCCTCCGCCGGAGCCGGCGTCGGAGTCGTCGTCGACGGATGCGGAGGAGAACTCCGTAGTGACGAGGGAGGAAGCCTACCGGAAGATCCGGAACCTCGATTTCTCGACCGCCACCAAAATCCTCTTCACCACCCCCTCCCAAAAATAAGAAATTTGGGTACTCTCCTCTTCCCTTCTCCTTCCTTTCTACCAGTGCTAGGGTTTCTATTCCCAGAAATTTTGAATAGGTCGTAACAAAATTCGTAATATATTACGAAAATAAAGCTTATAGTTTTGGCATACAGAGTCCTTTCTACTCGTGAAAAAATGATGCAATGCGTGTTCTTTGCAAGTCAAGGTTGTGCATGTCAAGGTTCCCGCCTAAGCTGCTCGATATGGTATAGTCTCAACTAATTCTCATGTTGTGCATGTCAAGGTTCTTCGCAAGTCAAGTGACTAACGTAATGCTTATGATAACCCGAGTCTTCTCTTATGTAACTGAGGAAAACAAACCCTGACAGAAGTAATATATCTCTAAGTGAGGGCTTGAATGAATATAATAGCAAAAAGAAGATGAAATTAACAAAAAAAGAATAAGAAACTACAGTCTCAATCCAACGTTGGTTATTTGCTCCAAAGATTGTAGCTTGCTTCACAAGAACCATTGCAGGTTGCCATGACTTCACCATGTGTATATCAATGTCTTCGTTGTTAATCTTAGACACTTTTCATCTTGCTCAACTCAATACGAAAACAAAATAGACTCCATCCACTTGATAGAAATATTTATGATTATTTGTAATTGTTTTTTTTCTTAACTTGGATATGGAGATTTAAATATGGAACCTATTTGTGCTAATGTTGTAAGATTGAACAAAATTCCCAAATCCAGTTCGATCTAAAATTCTGTTAGGGCTAGATCGGATTAGGTCCGATTTTGATACTCTGATACTAAGCTGCATACATGCATCACCGTCTTATTTATACCTACTTATGTGAAGGGGAAAAACTAAAAAAATACAATTTTCCTGAACTTGTTAACACTTTGCAGTATAATAAAGGAAAATTCAGAAGTCACACACACAAAGGCTATGCTATTGGCATGTCCCTGAATATATATGTAACATTCTGACTACTAAAGACCATTATATTCTAATTACAGGATACAAGTAGAGCATTGAAAAGATTTATGGTGTTACATTTTAATGATCTACTGCTGATTGAACATTTAATGGTGTTATAGAACCTATATACTCTTTGTTAAGCTTTGTTGGTTTCTTGTTAATAGTTATCATATTTTCTTCTTTTTTGCATATCTAAACATTTTTTACACGATGTATGTCTTAAAGAAAGCACATATTCAAAACTCCTGATCTTGCTATTTATTCAAAACTCTTGACTTTTGATCATTTTTTATAGTTGTCATATTTTACTCCTAACTCTTGCTATAAACTGCTTAGATTTTGCAAGAATAAAATATTTGAATACTTTGTCCTTAGTCCCTAGAGACTGGGTTAGTAATTTTGTATACATTGTTCATTTTAGAGAGAGGGCATCTTAGGACTTCAGCAACTAGCCATCAGATAACATCGTACTAGGCTTTTTTTGACACCATTTTCAAAACATCATAACCATCAGAAGAAAACATACTTCTCCTAACCATGTTCGAGTAAGAAATCTCCCCAAAAGATGACATATATTATCAAGAGCTAAGAAGTTGCCAGCTTATTAAGGTGGCTAGAATCAGACCATTATGTATTGTATAAATGGACTCAAAGTGTCACTACTGCTCACTCTATCCCTTGTGTTTATCAGGCAATGTACCTGTCAAGGATGAAGAGGACAATGACCTCTGCCTTTGGCGCTTCAAGGTGAGAGGAGAAGTCGGAAAAGGACCAGTTTTTGTCTCTGAAGGGATGTTTGAGTTATATCCATCTAGAGGTGATTCGCCACCTGTTATTGCACTATATTAGTAGCATTTCTAAACAGATCATTTACAGTTGTAATGCTCAAGTATACTAGATCTTTTTAGCCTGTTTAAAAAATCACAATTTTCTAAACATAGGTGAATGGTCTTCTATAGGAACTCCGGCTGCCAAATCTTTTTGATATAGTTCAGTACTGCCAGGTAGAGTCTTTACATAACTTTTGTTGCTTGTAAATGTATCCGTGAACTGATATTGTAATTTCCTCCACTTTTTTACCTTTTATAATATGTTATACTTGGAAGAATTTGTCTATATTAAAAATATGAAGATTCCATTCATATTTTTCATATTCCCCAAACTTGAGTTGAAACTTTGTATGTTGTTTAAGAATGGAGAATGACAATGGAATCAGCAAAACCCATGCTTTAGCATGTGCTAAATGGATACCCATGGCGCTGGAATGCATTATAACAATTTAATGCTTTACTTTTTGGTTTGAAGCAGCATGGTTTTATGAATCAGTGTTTCCAAATTCTTAAAAAAAAATTATTGTAATGCATGATAAATTTAAATTTGGAACCTAGCTATAACTCAATTTGGCCTATGAAATATTTCAAAAATGACGAGTACCTCTGTATATCTAGTCATGGCAAACATAGCTAAAACCCATAAATTTGTTATCCTGGAATCAAGAATGTGTCGTGTACTTGCTAAGGACTCTATAATTTATCTTCTCTATGTTTCAGGTTCTTCCGACTTCTTCTGTTCTTATTGGAAGCAACACATATGTGGATCTTCTGGTAAGCTATCTGACACTAAGTCATTTTATAAAAAATTGCATGTTTATATTAAGTTATATTTGTTGACAAGAAGTTCAAGCATAATCAAGTTGATTATGAATTTTGAATCGTGAACAAAGCTTACCCAGTGTTGTGTGACTTGGAACCAGTCTTTAATCTGAATTTCACTAGAAACTGACTTTTCTTTTTGATTCTGTCATTACTGTTAAATGAGTAGAAGTATCACACATGAAGCTTCTGCTGCAAGTTGAAGAGACAATGGAGACTTAGATAAGCGACACAGAGATAAGAATTGATGGAATCCACAAGGCAAGTTGTCTGATGACTTTTAACCTCCTTTTTAGCAACCAAAATAACTCTCTATTATGCATTGGCTCAGATCAATTTTATCTTTCAGTTTTTCTTTCCAAGAAGAGAACATAACTTGTGTACTGTGGTCTTTTGTTCTACAGAAACAATGTTGCGTATATCAACCGGCAAAAGATACGATATTAATAACTGTTCAACACACTTACACCCAAAAGTACTGCATGTCACTCTAATTTGAATTGACAATTTCAAAAACGTGAAACCATATATGTATGCATATCTATGAGTTATTTTGTGTTGATTATCCTACTAGTTATCCAAAATGAGGTGAACGGGTATGTTACAAAGGACAACAAAGCTTAATGGAAGAAAATAATTCAAATAACCGATCCCATAAGCTTGGATGTTGTAAACTGATGGTGAACCATGTAATTTGTAAATCAACATTTTTTTGTAAATCAATAATTGATTGCAGTTGCAGCAACAAAGCCTTCTCACGAGGCCGACTCAGGCAGCAAAGCCAAACCAGTACGAGCCCGGAATGTGTGCTCAGAGGCTGACCCATTACATGTACCATCATCTAAAAAGTCGAGACATTTTAAATATCGGAGAAATAGAACCATCATCTAAAAAGTCGAGACATTTTCTTCTTTGACCACAAGTAAAAGTGTTATTGTATTATTCAAAAAGTTTGGGTTTTCCTGACAAAACTATATATCCTATGTCTATAGTCTAGGTACAGATACTACTTTGCACCATAGCTTAAGAACATATAATATTTAATTTTGTAATTATTCAGTATTTTGGTTTTCTTCTTTGATATATCCTATGTCTGACAACCTTTTGATGTCTTGTTCTAAGAGGGGGCATTCTTGACAACCTTTTAGTCCAATTACGGTGCCGCAGATTTAATAAGGTCAATTTTAAGAGGTTTCTTGACAACCTTTTGATATCAATACAAAGCTGTTTTGGATGTGAATTCCTTCCTTTTTGTATGATTCTAGGTTTTTTGTTTGGTTCCAAGTTAGCTATCTAGTCTCATAATGATTCTCTTGTTACTAAGTGATTTATATCATCTCCTTTTCATCAAGTGGATTGCTGAAAACTTTTATGGACCAATCTTCTAGATCTATCCCGAACACCTTGATTCTACGTGTGCACTGTAACAAAGAACAGAATCCGCCAGGTGATCCATTATTATTTGTTCCTAGTGTCGAATGATCCGTTTGATCATAGTCACAGGTCCTGTGAATGCGTTGTTAGATAACCAATTGAGTTGATCATCCAAGGTGATAACGCCCTAGCTAGCATGATGACCCACACCAAGGGTCAGAGTTCCAATTGTTGTTTGTCAGATATACATACTTGCTTTTGTGTCCTTTCTTGTTCAGTTACTCCATTGACCAGTTTTTCTTGGCCTCCCTTTTCTCCTGAAATAATTTGTTCACGCTTCTTGGACCTTCGTTTTTTATGCCCATCTAAGAGTCAAAAAACGTGTATCTCCAGATGTAGTGGCATAATTATTGTGCAAATCTTAGTCAATAATTTAATGGTATAAAGGATTTTAGGCTTTGTTTTTGTTCTTTTATATAGTTTCATTTGTCAATGCTTTGCTATTGCCTTGGTTATTAGTTGTCTTTTAACCAAATGTTGCTCATTGTCTCATTTTGCGGTGAAGAAGGCAAGGTTCGGAAGGTTCTAAAGGCAGAACCTCTTCCAGATGGCAGTGCACGATTCTTCAATTTCAGTAATGCTCAAATATTCTAAATCCTATGATTACAATGTATGGATAGGCACTTGCTGTTGTATTGGAGAGCATAGCTCGATGAGGTAGTGCTCTTCATGGGCAGCATTCAGTAATGTTAGCAGAAGACACTCCAAAATACATGGATACCCCAATGAGAGAAGTTATAATGGAACTTTGCTTCCTAGCTCTCATCAAATATATCTTACCTTTCCAGCCGAGAGTACATCTACTGATGAAGATGTTCTGAGATACTTTATGTAATCTTTTTTTCTCTATCTTTCCATGTTCTATGCATAATTTTGGCATAATTGCTGTAGAAGACTTCTGGTAGTTGTGATTGCAAGGACCTCACCTTGATTTGAAAAGAGTGAGTTTCTTTAGTTTGTTATTTAATAAAGATGGAAGTTTTACTTTCCATCATATACTGAAGCTGTTTTTGTATCACACCTGAATAGGGTGGCTCTACTAGCAGTTCATCTGACATGCTTCAAGGTGGTCAGCCTATACCTGACAGGTATACTCTCTTTATTTCTAAGATGTCTGTAGTCAAAATTCTTTAGTTTCTTTAGTTTGTTATTTAATAAAGAGTGAGTTTGTTATTGCCTGGACCTCACCTTGATTTGAAAAGAGTGAGTTTCTTTAGTTTGTTATTTAATAAAGATGGAAGTTTTACTTTCCATCATATACTGAAGCTGTTTTTGTATCACACCTGAATAGGGTGGCTCTACTAGCAGTTCATCTGACATGCTTCAAGGTGGTCAGCCTATACCTGACAGGTATACTCTCTTTATTTCTAAGATGTCTGTAGTCAAAATTCTCTTGTCTTCTTAAAGTATGGAAGTAGCCAAGGTCCGTGGTTACCACCAGGGTGGCACCATGTAGCCCTTGCTCCTATAGAGCATATGGACATAGGTGCGAGATAATTTAGCATTTATAGCGTCTTGCTTGAATGTTCGTTTAATAGTCTACTCTAGATCTCTCTAATTTGATATGCCATATGTACAAATTCGCCAGGAATTACCATGTTACTGCTCAACAATTTGTACTGGCAATCAGGTTTCTCTTAATTGCTCGACATGTTCACCCATTTATTTTTGTGAGAAGTAACTCTTTTTTATGCATCGTCATCTCATACATTTGTGTTTTAAATTTTTAAGATGAATTCTTTAGTATACCTTCATTTTCTTTTCCAAGGGATGCTATTTTTCATTTTGGATATGGTTTGACTTATCTCTTAATTTGTAATGATTTCAGCTGTTAAAGGGTGAACCATTACGTGGTTTTGAGGATGAGAAGGTCTAATTTGTTGCTTTAAGCCGTAGGAAACGCCAAGGTGGTGATGCTAATTATTTATTTATGTACCTTTTATAATTAATAGTGTGAAGAAAGTACCAAACACAAGAAATACAAATCCATTCAACAATAACCAATCAACACACAACTTTGTTGCATATTGAAGTTCGTGGAAAGTGTCTGTGTCTCATTGATATTTAATTTTATGATAAAGAATTAGTATGCTGACACACATTTTTTTCTCTATACGTGTTTTCTTTCATAGTTCATTCACAAATAATAAAGAAAAAAAGATTACTCTTCATGTCCCTCATCTCTAACATGTCTACATAACTTTGTGCACATGATTTTTTTTCCTACATGGTATTACTAGAGATTATTAGTGCTGCTGTTAAGAAAACCAATTAAATATATAATATTTTGCACACATTGAAGTGCTAATGTTTTCTTCAGAGTCTGATAGATTCCTCTCATAACAAACTCGAACAAGCATTACATATTGAAATGCTAATGTTTTCTTCAAATTTGTGTATGATATACAACTCTAGATCGATTTAGAGTACATTGCCCTTATGTCACTGGAAATTCTCAAGGGTAGTGATAATATTTCTTCTTTTCCTATGATATACGAGTCTTTGTTTTGTGATAATATTGTGCAGACAAATTTGATTAGAAAAACATTCTTTTCTACCATAGCAGCTAATGTTTCCTTCTCCCTGCAGGTGGCTTGCAGTTGATCGACACCGGCCTATATTGTAGATACTACTACTTGTGTTGGGCCTAATTAACTTCCCTTAGGTATCTATTTACTGCCACCTATAAATTACATTAATTATACAACTTTGTTCTTGTGTGGGGACAAACGCTTTAGAGTATTCAATCCAAGTGTTCAAATTCATTGTTAACTAATTAGGCATTTTTAACTTGGTGGCTAAATGATAGTTCTGATAGGGAGATGCTGTTGATATGAACCTAACCTCCATAATATACATTAAAATAGATGTAGTATGGCTTCTTGTGTCTGGAGCTGTTTAGTTCTCCCAGTTTATACGCTCCCATATGCCTTCACTTAAATTTTCCTCTAGGCCCCTTGTTGTTCCTGGCATTTTTAGTGCACAGGCACAAAATTACAAAAAACATGTAATTTCTCATGCTAATGTAACTCTTTTATGTAGATGTTGAAGAAGTTGCCAGAATTTTTCAAGTTTTATATAGATATTGTAATATGGCTATATAGAGGATGAAGAAGTTCCAATTGACTATATAGATATTGTTTCTTAGAAATAAGTTAAAAGCTTGATAGCTGATCATTGTATCACACAGGTCCTATTCAAGCTTGATGGCTATGTAGGTATTGATACTTGATATTTAATCTACAATAACAATTATATATATAATTATTTTTTTACTAAATATAATATGTTGAACCACGATTACTGTTTTTCCAATAATGCAATCACTAGCTGAAATACTGTATCAAATGATTATGTTGCCATGTCCCAAACTTTTCTAAAGGAAAATTATTTATGTTCTCGTGTACCATGGCCCAAAGGTTGATATCCATAATAAATTACCAATTTGCATCTAGAAAATTTAGATAGCAAAAGTTGCTAACTCAAGAAAAAACCTATACCTAATAGTGAATTGCCAAATCATAATATATGATGCTGCAGGGGATGGGCTCTCTTAGATTAGAGTTATGTTGATTCTTAGTATCCTTGTGTACTCTTAAATAACTTCCAAACTTCAACTTCTATTTTACACTAAGAAGTGATGCTGTTAATTATATGTCCAGCTTCATCCAGCTTGTTCATTAGCCGGTGCATTAGCCATGCATTAGTTCTTTTTTGTTTTCTCTTGTGCATTAGCCGGTGCATTAGCCATGCTGGTTATTGTTGTTTCTTGTCTTCCCTAGCAATAGAACTTTTAGGCATCCGAATCTAGTAATTTTGGCTTAATTACTTATAACTAACCATATTTCTGGCTTATTCATGTGTTTCCAGGTAGCCAATGCTGCTGGCAGCCATGGATGTGTGGATCGATTTGTCAATGGATGTGGAAAATCAAATATATATGTTTTGGACTTGTGTAAAAAGTCGTAGATTTTAATTTGTAAATTAAGTGAATGCTTACTGATGTAAAGCTTGATGGGAACACTCTAAGTGATGTAAGACTTGGATTTCATTTTGTGGACAATGGGATATTACCTTTAAATATGTTTTATAGAAATCGTTTTGTTAATGTTGCGGCTACGCTTTGTTAATGTTGCGGCTACCATATCCATTTCTGATTAAATAAAATAGTTCTGTATTAATTTTTGTTGTATATAAAATTCAATTATATATTTTATATATAAACAAGAAATTAGTAATTCCATAATAATTTAAACAATTGTTAAGTTTTTTCGCACGATTACAGTAATTTTTAAAATTTCGTCCCTTATTTATTAGGACGAAATATATCTGTTACAAAAACTTGTTTTTTGGGACAAATTAATAAACCGTCACACAAAAGCATAAATTTGAAAACTTTTGAGACGTTTTGCCTAACCGTCCTTTAACAGTAATTAGGACGACAATATCCGTCCCTAAAGTTTTTGCCACGCCACCCTAATGGGACCGTCCATTCCCGTCCCAAAGGCCGTCCCAAATATTTGTTGGGACGGTAATTGCAGTTTTTAAGACGATTTTTTGTTGTCCCAAAAGGTCACTTTTTTTGTAGTGTATACTAGTATATGTGCACGTGCCTTGCACGTATTTTAATATTTTTTAATTAGTTTAGGAAGACTTTTTAGAAGACCAAAGGGTAGTCTTCCTAATTACTATGTTGTCCTTATTAAAATTAATGAACTATTTTTAATTAGTATAAGTATGTAAGGGTATTTTCGGAATTCAAAAGTTTCACCATCTAAGTTTTCCTATTATATAGTAGAATATATATATATATATATATATATATATATATATATATATATATATATATATATATATATATATATATATTTGAAACAATGGGTAATTGTGGCAAACTCGCCTCCACTGTGGCTCGAACCCCCGACCATTTGGGCCACACGCATCTCTCTTAACCACTATATATATATATATATATATATATATATATATATATATATATATATATATATATATATGAGGGATCAATATCCCCTCACTTTTGCATCCCCTCTTTCACATCCGTTGAATTTTGTTTAAGTCATCTAATCTTAACCGTTGAAAAATCAACGGTTAATATTAGATGACTTAAAACAAGATCCAATGGGTGTTATCATGAGAATGCTTAGGAGATGCAAAAGTGGGGGGATGTTGATCACTCCTCATATATATATATATATATATATATATATATATATATATATATATATATATATATATATATATATATATATATAACATTTGATAAATATTTTAAACAGTAGTGTTCATATAACAACACAGTGACTTATTTAGCAAAATTGAACATTATCATGGGCGGATCCAGAAATATGTATACTATGGTAGGCTAGAGCCTTGTTAGCAATTCGGCAAACGGAAAAAATTCGGGACGGCAAAAGTACGAGTATAAATCGGTTCAGTGCAAATAAAATACGTTCAAAAATTCGGTCAAATGTTCGAAAAATAAAAATATTGAGGTTAGAAACTTTACATTCTTAAATATGTTGTCAAATTTGGTTAATTAAACAGGTTCCTAGTATGTTTATTGTACCAAATTTGTCAATAATTTATACAGAACATGTTTAAAACTTCGCATGCTTAAAATTTATGTACTGATTTGGATCTGTCAAAAGTACGCAAGTATTATACGTTTATGAAAGATACGGAAAAATTCGCGTATAATACGAGTTTTATTCGGGTGATTGCTAACAAGGGGCTAGAGTGGGTTGGATGGGCTAGGTGTGGACTATCTCCCACAAAAAAAAATAAAATAAATAAAACTATACCAAAAAAAGGGAAAAAAATTTGGGTGGGCTGGAGCCCACCATAGGAGATACCTGGATCCGCCCTTGTACCTTATACCTTCTATATAAAAAAATATAAATAGATACACTGACCTCCCATGTTTCATGAGGATTACATGGACTATCTCTATTCTGAATATACCGACCATCCCTCTCATTTATAAATATAGGAGTGATTATTGTTATAAGTTTTTATAGAAAATATAAAATATAAGGGTAACATGTGTAATTACTTTCAAAATATGAATATGTTATGTAATATTCGGTTCGGTTCGATTCGATTTTCGGTTTAAAACCAAATAATGCTCACCCCTAGATGTGACTCCCGCGGATGAGACTCCAGATCCGATCCATATATATATATGGAACATTACTTTAATTTTTGTCTCGGACGTCCAGAAAGACCCTACCAGGATCCACGCCAAGCCAAGCCAAGCCTAGCCTCCTTGAGCTCTAAGCAAGTGACAATGCCGGACCCACCCAGCATCGGGTGGGACCCACCACAGTCTTACTCTCCACTCCTCCCCCACATGCGTCATTAATCCATCTATATATATACTCCTCCCCAACCCCCCTTCCCCCAACTAAACCGAATCAATACAATTCGCCGACACCAAATAGTTCGTGCAAAATCGACGAATAATTTGTTGAAGAAAATGAGCGAACAGGACCCGAACCTTTACTCCAGCGGCGCAATCCACTCCGACAGCGACGACGACGAGTTCGAGTTCACCGTCGCCGGCGGCGACGACGCCCACCCCGAGCCGCCGCCGGCGGTCTACCCGGTCTTCGACCGGAGCCTCCTCCTCGACCCGGACCCGGTGGCGCGGCCGCTAGCGGATCTCCGCTCCGGATCCAACAGCTCCTCCTCCTCATCATCGGCGGCGGACGACTACTGCGCGTGGGGCCCCGACTCGCCGGACCGGTGCCAGAAGAGCTCGTCGACCGGGTCGTCGGCGGCGCGGCGGTTCCGGCTGAGGGACCTGGTGAGCGGCCGGAGCCGCAGCGACGGGAAGGATAGGTTCGCGTTCGTGAAACCGAACCCTAACCCTAACCCTAATTTGAGGAGGGAGAGGAAGGACGTGAAGCCGGGGGAGATGGATCTGCTCACCGCCCACCGGTTATTCTACGGCGGGGAGAAGGGGGTCAAGGGGGGCCGGGCCTACGTGCCCCACCGGCCCGGTTCGGTCGGTCTGTTTGCCAACGGAAATGGGCTCAGCCGGACCAAGTTTCCTTTTCTAGAGTAATAATAATTTCGTTTTTTTTTTTCCTTCTCACTTTAGTATTATGTAATATTTATTTATGTGAAAAATATATATTACAACAAAGTAATAAAAATTTGCTATTAAAATTTGTTAGTTGAAATAATACACCAAATGTACAATATATATAGTTCACGAGTAAATATGCAGTCGTGAATGAAGAAAAGAAAGAAATCTACATTCAAATTGACACACAATCGATCATTGATTTATCCTCCTACCTAGTTGTTTGGATTTAGAGGACAACCACGTGGTACTTCAATTCAATAAAAATAATATATATGTACATGGTTGCAATTGTTTTACACACATATATTATTTTGATTTACTTGAAGTATCTCATAGTTGAATTATGAAAATTTTACCTCCTACAAAGATACCATTTTTATTAACTTGAGTACCAAGTGAATCTTTTACCAAAAAACGTATATAGTAATTATATTGTTATTTTATTGTTTGTAACTTTTGTATGCTTTTTACCAAAGTAAATGAAAGAAAATTAATTATGTGTTCTTTTATTTATTTTAGAAAATTATAATTGTTATCATTTTTTTTATATTTGGAAAGACTAGAAAAATTGGGAAAAAAAATGAATCCTTGAAGTAAAAAAGTGAATTCTTGGAATAGGTGGGTGGAACCATTTCTTCTCCTCTAGATTTCTTTTGCCTTTGGGAATTATTTTTCTTTCCTATTCATTTTTTTAACATCCAAACACATATCCTAAAATCTGATTAAGCAAACCAAACGAGAAGTGACAATACATTAGTGTAGATGAAGAATAGTTTGTTATGCAATGCGAGTAACCATAATTATTATTAAGTAAAAGATTAGTTTGCCTCTTATGTTGAAATACTTAAAAATAACTTCTTTATCCACTTACCTATTTAACCAATTATCTCGAATATCCAAAAATAGATGAGATCAAGATAAATTATTTCTCACAAGGTACTAAATTTTCTTGGTCCCTTTCTGTAAAGTGTTCTACATGAATTTGAATTCACTGTAACCAATATTAATATTGTAAAATACCATCCATATATAAAATAAGAGATTGCATGATGTACCCCTCTTCCCTAAGACATAGTCATAGTACATCCGTTCGACTACAGAAACTCAAATAGAAACTTACAATATGGTTATGACACGTGGCATTATATTTCTATTTAGACCATTAACTTTTTGTTTAGATCCTTAATTTTTTTTTAAAGAATGAGATGTATGTAATCCAACAGTTATTAATGGCCGATTTCAAAAATTAAGAACTCATGAGTTTCTCTATTGCATCCAAAATGTCTTATACTAAACCTTAAGGCTTACACTAAATATTTCCGAACTGAAATATATATATATATATATATATATATATATATATATATATATATATATATATATATATATTACAAATGCTAAAATCCATATTAGTAAGTATTGTCATGCACTCCAAATAGTGTTGGATTATGTCTTAATCAAAATTGCTATTAAGATGTTGATAGACTTTGATTTGTCACTTGCTAATATGTTTTCTTCCATACAATTAAAGAATGAATATCAATTCTAGAACTAGTTGCCCCTCACCATATTAACGTTTATGGTATTAGTTTTAAACATTACCTAAACTCCATAGTGCAGCATGGAATAAAAGTATCCATGATATATTGACATAGACAAGGGAATTAACTAATTCTTTTTGCATATGGACAAACTACATGACTAAACCCTTCCATCAATCCATCCATGTACCTATGCTTTAATATTCCTTTAACTACGACACTAAAATCTGACTATAATGTAGCAGTTTATGTATTGATAACATTAACGGAAAATTTACTGTACCGATAGAAAATTGTATAAAATTAGGTAAAAAATAAAACTTTAGGAAATTAGGGAGAAGAATACATTCCGACATAGGATGTGTCAGAAAATTGGGACAAACTACATGACTAATTAATCTTGTTAACCCTTCCATCAATCCATCCATGTACCTATATGCTTTAATATTCCTTTAACTACGACACTAAAATCTGACTATAATGTGGCAGTTTATGCAGGGGCGGGGCGGCCCGGGCCCAGGGCAGACCGGACGACGGCCCAGGGCCCCCTGACGAAAGGGGGCACCATCATGAAACTATCTACAATAGAACTATTATGTATCATGTGTCTTTCTTAACAAAAGAATAATGTAGTGTATTGGTTATATTGCTACACTTATATTTAAGAGGTCTTTGGTTCAAATCTTGACTACAACAATTTTTTGTTTTATTTATACTTTTTTTTTACATTATGTATGGGGGTCCATTTTGGAACTTTTGCCTTGGGCCCCCATCAGCTCAGGGCCGGCCCTGAGTTTATGTATTTTTTTTTTTTTTTTTGAAATAGAGTTTATGTATTGATAACATTAATGTGGTGGTCATAGCACATAAAAAGAGAACTCTTTTTTTTTTTTTTGGTCTCTCTCAAATTTTGCCTCTTAAATGTTGTCAAATCTATCTTAGGCCAGGACCGGGTCCTACCGGTGCCTATTAATATAATCATCACTGGCTGAGTTTAATAAAAACTAAGGGAGTATAAATATATATATATATATATATATATATATTTATATATATATATATATATATATATATATAGAGGAAGCGGATCAAAAAATTTTCTTAGAAAACCCTCTCACTCTCATCCGCAATTTAATGTTAATATTAATGTTAATGTTAATATTAATTTTTATTTTTATATTAATGTTAATGTTAATATTAATTTTAATGTTAAGTTTAATATTAATTTTAGTATTTAATGTTAATATTAACATTAATATTAACATTAACATTAATATTAACATTAAATTACGGCTGAGAGTGAGGGAGTTTTTAGGAATTTTCTAAGAAAAACTTTTGATCCGCTTCCTATATATATATATATATATATATATATATATATATATATATATATATATATCAAAAATTTAAATTTTAGATATTAACACCTTAAAAAACGCAATTTGGCATCTTTAAATATATAATTTGCCCTTCTAAAAATATAACTTGTCCTTCTAATTTTTTTAGTCAAGATCCGCCACTGATAATCATAATACTATGAATGGATATCCAATTTCTTTTGGCTTCTCATTCGAAAATTGTATGCTTGTGATAGAACGATTTGTAGCACAAAAAATGCACAATTATCTTGTTTCCTGAGAGTAGTTAAAATTACGCTCTCATGAGACATGAAGGATTGTATCAGAATGGTGTTCAATATGCGTTTGTAGTCCAACGGTTAGGATAATTGCCTTCCAAGCAATAGACCCGGGTTCGACTCCCGGCAGACGCATATTTTTTTATTTTTTATTAATTCTCTTTGTCTCATCTCCTTCTCTTTAATAACAAAATCAATATTCTGAATATACTCCTCTCCATTACTAATCATCTTTGTCTCATCTCCTTCTCTTTAATAACAATTTTAATATTCTGAATATACTTCTGAATGCTTCTAAAATGGCTAATTGAATTTGAGACTTAATTTACACAGGGAACACTCAAGACCTATGGTCTCTCTTGCATGGACATCGGAAAAAAAAATTGTGTCCACATATACGTCATATCTATCCGTATTCGTACAACATAAATTAATTATACTAATATACATATATATATATAAATTGTGTATTGTGTATCCGTATAGTGTCCTTGAGTATGTATCCATGCAACATAGCCTATGCCCCTCTAATCATACTTTGAGATAGAAATGATGAAAATCCATAATAATTGAATATGCACATCAAGCATTCAAGAAGAAAATTATGGTGTAATGGTTTAACATGGTTGCCTAGTGTGCCACGTTGTATATGTCTCATGTTCAACTAGGAAGGGTTACGTGCGTCGTTCAATAATTCAAAAAGTTTAAGAAGAGTCGAAACAACGATACGGGACTCAAAGAAGACAAAGTATCACGATCGACAGTACTGACAATACCAACGACATACCCCCATATATGGTGAATTCGTTTCGACAATTTTGGGGTCTAAAAATTACTTCACACGGTATTCCAAATGTACAGTGGTGGTATATCGCTGGGCGCTGGTATACCAAGTGCATTGTGTTCATGTTGGATATGAAAACGGGCATGATCTAAAGTAATGTTAATTGACGGTCCAAATTGCTCCCGACTTAAGGAATTGAGAGGTCATTCTATTTAAGGATCTCTCCATGTCCTAACTTTGGTTGGCTTGAGCTTTAAGGAGGCTTTGATAAGAGAGTTCTTGGAAGCCATTGAGGGATGTTGGGGCACAGCGGGGCACATCGGAAATAAGTTCAAGAAATTAGAGAATACCTTAGAGAAAATTCACAACTGCAAAGACAAGAATTTACGTGGTTCGGCCAATATGCATATTTCCACGGACAATGGTGATTCAGTTCCACTATGAAAAAGAAAATAAATTATAATAGTTATGTCAACATTTCTCTCCTTACTCTCAAGAACTCTCAACCACAAAGATAAAGACGAAGACAAAACTCTCTCAATTTTTGCGTTGAACTAATTATTCAATAACTTTAGCTCTCTTGTGTTGAACTTATTCAACAACTTTCATTGAGCACAATAAGATATCTCAAATAGAACCTATAGACCCCTTTATATAGCATGTCATGTGTTCATATATGAAAATCCAATCTTATGTAGGCTTATCATATATTAGAAATCCATATATGAAAATCCAATACATAAAAATTCAATCAAATATATGGTCAAAGTCAAAAATGGTCATGAGCCTATTTTTTGACATTTCTTCAAGATAATTAATCTAGAGAAAAAGGAGAGCTTCTTTTTTTGGAGATTTCATAAGGAAGGATTTCACATTACCGTATTGTGTGTGTAATTTTTGTAAAATTTTATTTCTAAAGTTATTTCTTTTCTTGTCTCATGGAGTAGATTTAGCTTGACCGAACCAAGTTAATATTGCTTGTTTGCCGTGTTTCTTCTGGGTTGTTATTGTTCAACTAACGTGTCGTGTTATTCTCGTCACCTTAAAGCTTCCGCGTGTCCCATGACAAATTGATATTAAAGGGAAGGAAACTTGTAAATACCCTGATTTTTCCTTGGTATATTTATATTAAGGGTGCGTTTGATTGCAAGGTAGAAAATATGTGGAAATGAAATTAATTCCATGGAATTATTTTTTCTAGGAAAAAAAATTCTACGAAATTAAAAAAAAAAATTCATGGAAAACTTAATTTGAGTGTTTGATTGCCATTATTTTCCATGGAAAATGGTACTTTTCCATGGGTTGGACAAGTTTCATTTTCCACCATTTTAGATGAAAATATGGAAAATGATAGTTTTTGGAAAATAATTCCGTGAAAAATATAAGCTATCAAACACTACAATTGGTGGAAAATTTGTGATGAAAATATTTTCCATGGAAAAAAAAGCCCAATCAAACACAGCCTAAGTTCAGTTATTGGAGTGGTCCAAGAAAACTCGCACAAGGCGTGCATACACTAGGGCCTCGTTTGGGTCACGGAATGGAAGGGAAAAGAAATCAATTCCTTGGCATTTCCTTTCCTTTGGAAAATTACAATTTCCCTTAATTTTCCTTTCCGGTGTTTGGAAATGCCAAACAATTTGGAAAGTAAAGTGAATACTTCAATGTAGGAAAGTGATTCATTGCTTGGATGGATGTAATCACTTCCCCTCCTAATTTTCCTTCCATTGGGAATCACTTTTCTTTCCTCCCCAATTCCTTTGGCACCCAAACATTGAAAAGTAATCACTTTCCTTTCCCCAATCCGATGAGAACCAAACGAGGCCTAGAATCACTATGAATTCAACATCTTAGCAAATGAATTGTTAAAAATAAACAAGATGTATGTTCTTTTTTCCCCCCTTCAAACCTGTATGTATTAAAACTGACAAGAGAAGATTCTGACACTTGACCATGTCAGCTTGAGTGGCCATATTTTAATTTCCCCTATATTTTCCTCTGGGCAGTTCATAGCCACTCCAAGTTAGCAAACCAATGAAGAAAATGTTCACATTTTTCCTAACAACCTTTTTCTTACATCCCCACATTCTTATTCCTTCATGACAAAGACAATGGATACATTATCAAGCTGACACTATTATTCATTGATTATGAAGTAATAAAAGCATCCCCTCTCCACAACAACTATTACATCTGCACCAACCAGTAGCCTTGACTTGTAAGTTTGAACAAAATCTTGGCGACATCGAGTTGGACAAGCTGCGGTTGCCTATACAGAGACGGGACTCAATCCGGATGCCAGTTGTAAACCAGAGGAGAATTTTCGAGCCCACAGGTCGTAGTGTATGATCTCTTCAAGCGACGGGCTGGTCACGAGGTCCTTCCTGTGAGCATCGCAGGTAAGCTCCACCACCTTGAAAATGTCCAGGTAGCTGATTCTGCAATGTTACAAAGAAGTTTAGTCATCTACTTGTCGGTTGGAGCTTTCTCGATATTATTTTTAGGCTTAATTGCAGCTACCCTCAACTATTTCAGTTTTTCAACTTGGTGGGGGCGAGGGGGGGTGTGAGGGCAGGGAGTGGTGAGCCGGCAGGAGGGACGCGAGAGAGGGTTGGGAGGTGAATGAGAGGGGTAATTTTGTCTTTTTTGAAAATTTGGGTATCAAATTGAAAATATTAAATAGTTGATGGTATCAAGTTGTCGAGTAAAAAAGTTTAGGATATCAAGTCGAAAAACATGAATAGTTGAGGGTATCAAGTTGCAATTAAGCCTTATTTTTATGTGTAACAGTTCTAGTACTTTGGACTGTAGAATCGATCATCATGATATCTTGAATAAGAAATTTTATCAAGATAAACAACTTCTATGCCATCGAAAATATAATTTGTAGTGAACGAAACATTTGATCAGCGAATATATATCTTCTAGAAGATCAAGGAGGTTATGCGATTCTTGCCAAAAGAGTATGCATTTTAGAATTTTCAAGGATGTTTTATAGTAATTAAGAAGATAGTACTATAGAAGAAAGTGATGAAAGAATGGAAGAAGGTGCATACTTCTCATCGATAAATAACTCCACTGCCTTCTCATTAGCAGCACTAAGTACTCCTGTCATGGTGCCTCCAGCCCTTCCTGCAGAATAGGCAAGATCCATTGATGGGTATTTGACATTATCTGGAGCTTTAAATGTCAAGGAACCTAGCCTGCATTGTCATTTGGAGGAAAGCCTAATTACGTTTAATATTTGGAAATATTTAAGCAATGCCTTCATCCTCTGGGTGTAACTCTGGGCATAGTAAATTGAGAATTTGTGTGAATGATTGCGCTTTTTTACCAGTCTAGCAAATATGAAAAGGAAATGGATGAGCAATTAACACAGTGTCAGGTGTATGTAACTATGTATGTAGTCTGAAGCATATTGGTAAAATATAAGATTTCTTTAGTGTGCTGCATAGTATATATCGTCAAATTATTGTATACCAAGTAGAAAACATGAATCCTTATGTTCGATGTATTTGTGATCAAGACATTGGATGTAAAAAAACAATGATTAGTGCATGTAGTCATGGTAATAACATCGCCCAAGATACTAACAAGTCTTACTTGCAAAGATCAAGTCTAGGCCACGTGATCTCGGAGCAATAAATTCTCTCAGGCCAAGACATTGTGTAAAGAATTGGAAGACGCATGTCAGCCCATCCCAGCTGAGCCAGAACCGAGGAATCCTGAGAAAACCAGATTCATGATGAGTAAATTTTTAGAGAAACTCAGATTTTTTTTTTTTTAATACCATTATGGTAGTTGGAAGCTGTATAAATAATTTTTTATTTACAAGTTAAACAGAAAACATATCCCGACCTGTGTTTCGATCATCGAGTGTATAATTGATTGTGGGTGAATGACAATCTCAATATCATCGTAGTCAGCTCCATATAGATAGTGAGCTTCAATAACTTCAAGACCCTACCAATAGGCAAACTGCTTAATTTGACGATACTAAAGTTCATTTTCGTGTTATACACGGAATACTGTCATTATACCTTATTAAACAGGGTAGCAGAATCTACTGTAATCTTCTTCCCCATATTCCAGTTAGGATGTTTCAGAGCATCAGCAACTTTAACTTCTTTTAGCTTTTCAACTGGCCAATCTCTATCACGAGCACCATGTATGTATGTATATCATTAGAAACTCCAAGACAATGATACAAGGGCAAGGATGAAAAGATGATCGACTTTACAACAAGGTAGCATTATTCGTATAACAAAAATGTAATTTTGTTAGTAGAGGAGAAAAGTTGGGTCTATTTGAATTCTTTTTCGCTTTGCAACCAACAAAGCAATCTTTAGAATAAGAGGGCTTAGAGACGAGAGATGCACAATATGCCAAGCACAAAAGAAAAATAAGCACTAGTATGTTCATGTGGCCAATTTATCACACAGGAATTTGGGGCTTAGGACAAAATTCACTTGCTTATTTCAATGAAAAATCTACGTAGTTCTTAAAGTCTGGAAAAACACGGCTGCAATAGGGCACAAGGTCACCTGCGTCTTCCCAAGATAGAATTCATGAAATTAGTTTCCATACTAAGTAAAAGTGCTCCACTTTCCGGCCCAATAGGAATTCTCTCTATCAGTTCAAGGACGAAAAGAAAATATGAACTAAATGATACACACAGGAAGAACCACTTTGGATCCATTGTAGCCGATCCCCACCCGAGCTGATGTAACCCAACCCCGTCTCAACACTCAACATTGCAATTTAACAATATTGAATCCAATCGTCTTAAAAAAAAAACAATATTGAATCCAATCTCTCCATAGAGTACAGTTAGGCCCTGCTTTGATGAACCCGAAGGGACTCTTGCATAACAACTTCTGCTGGAACAAACTGGCAACAAGATCTTTATTTTGTACGAATGTTTCAATAACAAAAAAAACGCCAATCTTACTAGATTAAGTTCACTGCTAAAATGAACTGCTTATGAGTTTTGACTAAATAAAAAGACCCTACCCTACTGTTTTAGTGGCGACATTTTTCTTTCACCTTATAAATACCTTTATAAATAAAAAGACCCTACACACATTATAGCTTTATGCTTAAATGATAGAGCTGCGATGCTGCAACCCCTAAGCATTTATGTAGTTCTGCAGAAATTTCTTTCAAGTTTCTTCTACCATGGAGTATAAATGCATGTATACTTAAGATGCTAAATCTACCAGTTTAGTGATGCCACACCTGAAGGCCCCTCCAGATGCCGTCAAAATAATGCGCCGCAATGCACCCTCTGGCAAACCCTGTATACACTGCAGAGACCACAACCTCTCCCTAGTCATCATTACTGAACTTAAGTGGTGAATAAATAAACTAATGTTAACATAATCCATGGTGTGGTTAGCAGGAAACTTGATGCTATAATATAATAAAGGTATTGGGTATAAGATAATAGCTCAAGTCATTAATAAGCTTCTACACCTGAAATATGGCAGAATGTTCCGAATCAGCTGGAAGTATTTTAACTTTGTGTTTTTGTGCAAGAGGAAGGACAAAGGGACCTCCTGCAATAAGGGTCTCTTTGTTTGCCAGGGCTATGTCTTTTCCGGCTTCAATTGCTGCTACAGTAGGCTGAAGATGTAAAACCAAGAAGCGTTCAATACTAAAAACAGACAAAATTGTCAACATTTCAAGAGATAAAATTGAGGGATAAAACAGAATTGTAAATTATTCTACGACTAAAAGATGCACTCACATTGCATGAAATCCATTCGGGAAGATCATGCATAGGCCATGCCAAATCAGCTCACAACATGGTAACACTATCGTTTTAACGGTAGTAATCCAAAAGGCTCTTTTATTCAGTTGGGAATTTATACCCAATTAAAATGAAGTGCAAAGATTACAAAAAACAAAAAGCCTTTATCGCAAGTTTTTGGGATCGGCAACATGAATCCTTATCTTCCACTGACCTCTTTGAAGGACCATCTCCTCTCTAACATTATCAAACAGCATATCTTTCTTCACAGCCTCAGTCCAAGATTGTTTGATTCTACCCCTTCTATCCCTAGTCCTAGCAATATACTGTATCTGTAACTAGTATAACTAATGCTTCTATTGGCCTTCATTGCACACGCTCATCTGACAATTTCCTATCGACTCATTTTTGATAGATGCACTCATGTCTTGTCCTATCTTTTAGTGTAATTTGATCCATCTTAGCGTTCTCATTTCATCTAAGCTCATTTTCTTCCCATGTTTCTTATTTCTCATAGACTTGTATCTTATAAGGATTTCAGCAACCCTCTTACCTACTACTTTCCATAAACCATTCCAACTACCATCACCTAAATTCTTCCTAGTTCCTAAAGTATATAAGAGCTTAGCAAGCAATAAACACATGCGCTATAATCCTATTGAGGATCATATAAATCAATAGCTTAAGTTTTCAAGCAGAAGGTTTCTCATTTACCTTTAAACCAGCACAACCTACTATTCCAGTAACAACTGAGACGGCATCTGGGTGGCGAGCAACCTGAAAATTTTGCTCCAACAAACATTACAAGATACACCGAGTAAAAAGGACCCAACCACCTTTTTGGGATGCAAGAAGAGGACCGACCTCTATGACTCCTTGTTCCCCAGGAATTATTTCGGGCTTGTATTCAAGATCCCTTAGAGCTTCTTTCAGTTCATCAACCAATGATTCATTTCTTACAGCAACCAACTGAGGCTTGAAAGTTTTGACCTGGTCAAAGAAAAAGCAGTTAGAACATCACAAGTCATTTTCAGAAAAAGAAGAAGAAGAAACTCCAGCATTTTCATTCTCCTCAAAGATGCTAGGTAAGATGTTCAATTTCAATGCTAACCTGATCAGCTAGAAGAGTCACATTGGACCCAGCTGCCAGTGCAACAACTCTGAATTTGTCTGGATGCTCAGCCACTATGTCCAGAGTCTGAAAGGATGAGGCGCCAACATGTTTAGGAAAAACATATCCTTGGATCCATATTATCAAAGAAATAATGATACCACTTTAACTGGATTTCTCCACAGAAAAAATGAAATGGGTTCTTCATAAAGATGCCGGTGGACAATTAAAACCCAACTTTTAGAATGGATTTAAAATCACTTTTAGTAAAAAAAATAATAATAAGTATAGGTGCTTATGTTCCTGTCTTTGATTAGCTTTACCTGAGTTCCAATTGAACCAGTTGATCCGACGATTGAGATAGGCTTGGGACCTTCCCAGGACCTGCGTCCTTCTTCAGCAACAGCTCGTCCTGGCCATGCTGGAGGAGGACCCTGCTGAACCGAGCAACACACTCCCCTTAAATAACTCCTTCTCTTCTCCTTCCTGCTCGAAATGATCCCCCCTGAAAATGCAAGAAACAGGTAGCCTATCAGCACAAGGTCACCCTAGCTGAACAATATACTTTCTTTATGTATTCGAGCCTTTCAAAGTATATACACAAGCTCAACAAACATACTCGATGAAATTGGAGCAAAATATAGAGAAATTCGAGAAGCGGCTAGAGTCTTCGTATGAAATCCTGTACTTTGATTTCTTAACCAAATAATCATAAGCATGGAATTGGTAGATCTTACATTAATATCTTTCTTATTCAATTGAACAAAAAAAATTAAAATTAAAATTAGAAAAACAAAACAACTACTAGAGATATAAGTATGAATTATAACAGCCTAAAGTAAATGATGGTTGTCAATAAGCAATTGATAAGAAGTAGGCTTCTAAATCTTTGTCAGAATCTTAAAATAAAGAAAAATCCTTCTCTTAGAATCAACCACTAACAGTATAAACAAACTTAATTAATAAAAGTAAAATTCGTACACCAATTTTTGGAATTGGAACTTACTCTATGAATCAAAAAGTATATGTTATACGCTAATCAAGAGCTTGAATTATATAAGAAATTAACTAAAATTGCAATTAATTCCAAATTAATTATGAGAATACTAGCCACCTAGGAAGCACCGACACTCGTGTCCATGTCGCATCATGTCTGACACAGTTCGGACACTCTAAAATATACTAGGACTAAAAAAAAAATCAGTCCGTGTCGGTGTTGCCAGTTTTCAAATCGTGTTGTGGCATATCCGTGTCCATGTAGCATATGAAATTACCTATAAACAAAAATTTCCTAATTTCACATAAAATCAAGTATTTTGCTACCAACAAGAAGTTACAATGAACCTAATCCAAATAAGGACAGTTTCTACTGAAAAATAAAAAGAAAAAAAGAAGAAGAAGAAGAGGAGGGATTAGCTCTTTGAATAAAAGTATAAACTTTCAACAATTTGGGAATTGAAACTATTAATTCCAAATGAATCATGATAACACTAACCATTCCAAAGACTAATCAAATTTCTGCACATAAAAATCAATACTTTTTGCAACAACAAGTTACATACTTACAGTGAATAAAGAAATAAACTTTAAGCTAATCCAGAGTTTTCAACTATATATATAAAAAGTTGAGCTAAATATGCAACTAATCCCAAATTAATCATAAAAACAACAACCAATTCAAAGGCTAATCACATGGGCACCTATCAAAACTCCCCCCAAGATTCCAAATTTCATATAAAAATCAAAACTTTTTGCCAGTCAACATGAATCTAGAGGGAACTCAATCCAAATGAGTACGCTTCCTACTGAAAATTCATACGGACACCTATCAAAAATCCCCAGAAATCCAGAATTCCGTATAAAGATCAAAACTTTTTGCCACCTAACATGAACCTACAGTGAACCCAATCCAAACAACAACAGTTCCTACTGAAAAAAACTGCTAAAAAAGAAAAGAAAAATAACCTCTTTGTTGGTGAAAGCTTCCTCTTGTGGAATCAAACAAGGAAATTCCTCTGATATCTGAGTGCAGAGAAAGCTTCAGAGCCATTTCTAGAGAGAGAGAGAGAGAGAGAGAGAGAGAGAGAGAGAGAGAGTGTGTTCTTTTGGGGGATTAATATGAATTTTGTGAAAATAGGAGGGGTCAAAAGGAAAAGAGGAGAGGAAGAACAAGAGAGGAATCCAGGAATTAATGGATTGGAGCTTTGGAGCATCCTTTTTTTTTTTGTTCAGTGGATTTAAGTATGAGCATGCAAATTCATAATTAGAAAGGACCCTTTTTGCATACTGCACCCCCCTGGCTTTCTGGAAATCTATTTTGAGATTGTTGCAGAAAGTTATTATTATTTTTTTTTTTTTGGGTATGGAAAGCCTTATTTTACTAGTAAATCTACGTGCTTTGCACGTATAAAAATATATAATAAGAATTTTATCCAATTATAGTTAAATATGCTTTTAACTCATTTGGTTAAGGTGCAATGTATTTTTTTTATTTGGTTGAGTTCGATTTTCTATTTTGACAAAATTTTACTTTTTTTAACAATTTTTTACATAATTAATTTTTTTAAAATAAAATAGACTGTGATATAATGACGGCTTAGACGGCTCACTTTTGATCCGTTTTGAAGCCCTATTATATAGTGGAAGATATGACAATAATTAGGTAACATGCATGGTTTAGTAAAAGTTCTTACTAAAATCACTTTATTACCTCAAAGACCTCAAAAAATCATGTAAATTATTATTACAATTGAAGGATTTTATGTGAATTTGAGAATTAGAAATCTTTATGGAAAGCCATATTTGACTCCTATATACTATAATTAATTTGTTTTATGAATAAATATAGAATAGATAAATTGATAGGAACTATTATATTTGCATATTTGGGATGTTGTGTTGTATATGTAAATTATTAATTTTATTTGTAAGGTATGTATCGGCCGACATGTAGGATTTTAAATTGAATGGTAATATATCAACCGTATATATGGATTTTAGAATTATAATTTTATAATTTTCAGTTCATTGAATCTGTAAGTTCAAAGAATTTGAACTCAACTATTAGACATGCCACAAAATAAAATGAGAGACTGAACTGATATTTGACTATTTACTATGATTTTTTTTTTTAAAATTGGTCACTTTAAAGGAAAATTGTAGACACCAGGATCAATTATAATAGAAATCAAATATTTGGTTTGAATGAACTATTTCGAAAACAGAATTTATGTGCTGAATTCGATGATCCTTGTGATTACCGAAAAATAATAATAATATAAGATCCTGACTAGGTGACAAAAAATCAGTGAATCGAGCCACGAAAATTATTCCTTCTATTTATAAAAGTGATGGGAGTGCGCGTAAGGCTGAACATCTAAAAAATAGAATTTATGTAGTGTTGAGGATCATGTCACACACGTTCTAATAGATTGAACACCCATTTTAAAGGTGGCACTTAAAATGTACACAAGTAAAATTTGAATTTAGATTATTCTAATACTATGCTAAAGACGTTAAATACGTGTCACTTAATCAAACTACGTGAGTAAAAGAATAAATTTACAAAATTATCTACATATAATGCTTAATAGTGGAGACCTCTTTTTACTGAAAATATGAAATTTGGCCAATAGGATGAGACTGCTATTTCTGGAAGGGCCTTTCTGCAAAAGAAAAGAGAGAGAGAGAGAGAGAGAGTACAGCAGCAAACAGAAATTCTGTGGGATGCTAAAACTTGGAATTGTCTTCTTTTGAATTTGCGTTTTCCTTTTTTTTTTAAAAAAAATATGGGAAGATTTATGAAATGCCCAAAAACTAAAAAAGTTTTATGTAAAACCCACCGCTAAAAAAACTTTCATCGCATGCCCAGAATTAGAGAAACTTATCCAAAGCGGATTCCAAATGACCCTTTTGCCCTTCCTTTTAATTTATTGGAAACACCCACAAAACTGCTCTTAAAAAAACGTTTCAATACTCCATCTTCTTCCATACGCTGCTCACTTTCGAATCTAGGTTTTCTCCTCAAAAATCTTCAAAAACTCGTCGAAAAATTTCGGAAAGACCGGGACGAACGACAAAAGTGCTAAAACGGAGGTCAAAACATCATTTTTTTGCGAATCTAAAATTTCGGAAGGCCGTCTAACGATGAAGCTGTTACTTTTAGTCTCCTCGACGATACGCTCATTTTGCGACAAACGGGACCTCGTTTCGACCTCCCAGTCAAAAGTTATGGCCCTCCAAAGTTTCAGCTAACCATAAAATGCAGGAGAATGGCATTCTCCGTCTTAATTTACACGGAGAATGACCATTCTCCGTCTTAATTAGGACGGAGAATGACATTCTCCGTCTTAATTTACACGGAGAATGGTCATTCCAGTGTTAAAACGCAGGAGAATGACCATTCTCCGTGTTAAAAACACGGAGAATGCCATTCTCCGTGTTAAATGAAACGGAGAATGTCATTCTCCGTGTTAAATAAAACGGAGAATGGCATTCTCCGTCCTAATTAAGACAGAGAATGGCCATTCTCCGTGCTAAATTAAACGGAGAATGACCATTCTCCGTCTTAATTAGGACGGAGAATGCCATTCTCTGTGTAATTTATCACGGAGAATGGTCATTCTAGTGTTAAAACGCAGGAGAATGACCATTCTCCGTGTTAGAAACACGGAGAATGCCATTCTCCGTGTTAATTAGGACGGAGAATGCCATTCTCCGTCTTAAATAAAACGGAGAATGCCATTCTCCGTCCTAATTAAGACGGAGAATGACATTCTCGGTCCTAATTAAGACAGAAACGGAGAATGTCATTCTCCGTGTTAATTAGGACGGAGAATGGCATTCTCCGTCTTAAATAAAACGGAGAATGGCATTCTCCGTCCTAATTAAGACGGAGAATGCCATTCTCCGTCCTAATTAAGACGGAGAATGGTCATTTCCAGTGTTAAAACGTGTAATTTAGTTTTTTCAGGAATAAAGAGTTTCGTTCTTCTTTCAAAGCGATGATAATTCTTATGGAAAAGAAGAAGAAAGATCTTCTCTCCACAATTGAAGATCTGAGTTCAAATGTCTCCACGATGAAGATGATGATGATGGTGATGATGATGACGAGCGATGATCTGAGTTCGACTGAAGAAAAACACACCGAACTACGAACGATCTTTGCGATCTCTGCTGAATATGAGAGCAATGGAATTCAGATTTCCCGTGAAGAAGAAGAAGACGAAAATCGCAATCCAGATCTGAGTTTTTTGAATTCAAATACATATAGATATAGATGACCAATTCGCGCGGAGGGATAGTTTCGGTATTATAAAAATAGCAGTTTCTAGCGGGTGGCATCTAAAAGGGAATCTTGGAATATTTAACGTGAAAATACTTAATTCTGGGTATTTCATAAAACTTATCCAGCGGGTGGGCATTTCATAAAAGTCCACCCCGAAATTGGGTTTCTCAGCAATTTCCAGAAAAAAAAATTGTCACTATCAACATTCAACTGCCAAAAGAATTAAGAGTTTTCATATATGTACAGACGTTTTCTTAAGAAATTTGTCTAAGAGTGCACTAATCATCCAAATCTTTGTGACAAAGAAACTTGTCTTATTATAGTGCTCATTAAAAGGAATTATACACACAAAATGAATAAATTTAGTTGCATATTTGGTTGAGGTTCATGTAAACTTTCATAAATTTGTCAAGATGTGCATGTGATACACCAACCACCAAAAGAGGTATGATTCATCATTAACATACCATAATTAAAAAACAACTAGTCACACACGTGTTCATTATGTAAGTATTTTTTTTGTCAAAAAATTCTTATTTAAAGACAGCATGATTGGTTCAAAAAATAAAACACTCTGATGTTGTTAAAAAATGGTTAGAAATTTAAATTATATTAAAATTACTGAAATATATTTTGAACACATCTAATTTGTTATAGGTATATTTTAAGGAATTTGGATATGTGTTTAATTAGATAATACTAAAACAGGTTAATTATGATTTCAATATATTTTAATTAGAATTTGTTATAGATATTTTTTAGGAATTTGGATATATATTCTGTTAGATAATACTAGATAATGAGATAATCTAGAATTTTATAATTTAATACAATGTTTGTTAAGGTTTAGAAATTAATTAATACTATTTTAATGACTTAGATTATTCATTTTGAACCGTATTGAAATTTCTTTATAATAGTAGAGGTATAGGCTTTTTTTTTTTAAAATAACATTACCTAGTAGTTAGGGGTGTTCAAAATCAAAACCAAAAGAACAGAATTAAACTGAAAAAAACCTATGGGTTTGTTTGGTTTTCTAGGCTCTTTATTTTACAGTCTGTTTCAGTGATAAGAAATTAAAAAAAAAACATTTAGAATTGATATATCATTTCTACTAAATTAAGTCTATGAAATCATAATTATAATTGATCATTGATCAACTAACATTTAAGAGCATTTTGTGTTAGCTATTCCTACATTTCATACTTATTACACTAACCATTCTTACTTTGAAACTAATTACATAGGGCATCCCTAAGTTTTATATTTTCTTTATAACGCTAACCACCCTTATGTTTACTTTTTTTTTTTTTGGCTAATTAGTGTTTAGACCTGGATTTTATATAATCTTAGAGTTTAAGTCCTAACATATCCATTTGAAAATTTTGGACCTTGGATATTTATTTTTTGTTATTTTTTTTTCCTATCATACTCTCCATCCACATGCATGACAATAAATTTTTTCTATGTAAGCTAGTGAGGATATAATGGGAAAGAGAAAACAAAATATAAAAGTTCAGGATCTAAACTTTTCAATCAGACATGACATGATTTAAACTCTAAGGGTCTGCTTGGTAACGGTGTTTTCACCGACTATGGGATGTTTTTGAACCGACCGTTTATGAAAACTCTTGTTTATTTTTTTGAGGTACTGGTTTTGATCAGCTCAAAAACTCTCTAAAATCGGTGTAATACAATTTTGGATGGCTTTATAAATACCCCAAATCGGTGGGTTTTAGCGGTTCTATTATTTTATTTCATTTATATCTTCACCAAAAATATATAATTGTAACTACTAATACCCTTCCCTATATAATTTTATTCATGTAAAAAAAATTCAGAGCTGATCGTTAGTGAATTACCAAGCATGGATTGGACTGGTTTAAAAGTCGTTACTTAAAAACCATCTAAAATCGGACCCCTCATAACCGCTACTATAAAAACACCTCATAACCGCTACCCTTACAATTGTCAAGCAGACCTAAGTTGATATAAAATTCATGGACCATGGTCTAAACTCTAATCAGCCTTTTTTTTCTAAAGGAGAGGGGTGTCCTGCATAATTATTTTCAAAATAGGAGTAGTCCATATAATGTCCATGAAAGATAGGAGGGTTAATGTATTTACTTCTTTATTTAATGTACATAACTGGACAAAAAGATAAACTTAAGGATTGGATTGTTACGGTTCCAAAGGTTAGACCGTGTTGCTCGGGTTCTTAATGTTAGAGAACCAAAAAATAACGATTAGTTCGAGATTGACCTAAAAGTCGATCCAAATTTGACTTGAAGATTCAACATCGCCCTTGCTATGTTTTTGATAAGCGATTTAGATCATAATAGTAAGTTTTTCCATGAATATGTTTCAGAGTTGATATAGAGCCAAATCAAATTGTTTGTAGGATTGTGTGGCTGCTGAAATCAGAACAAAAATAAATAATAATTTTATTAATTTTATTTTATTTTATGTGTTCAGTTATCCAAGCCACGTGAAGCTCGCTTGCATATTTTAAGAATATGTGCGTACGGCTTCATAATGTGTTGTAGATTTGCAATGCATAAATAAAAGCCATGTGAAACTTGCTTGAGGTGTGACATCACTGACTTCAATTACCACTTCCTCCCCACCCCAGGTCCCACTTCCATGGACTTACTACATGTGTTTGTGCTTCTCATGGGTCACAATCTCAAATTTTGGGGGTTCACGTCACTTCCCCATCAATTGACTTTCCTAATTGCAAGTTGTTATTATGGAATAATCTCTCAGCACTAAAATAGAGCACAACTATTTGTATTGTGTCCGATACATGTTGAGCAAGGGGAAAAAGAAATTGGATTATCGGAGTGTACGTACTTCCTAGTCGGGGTCGGCCATGGGATAAGCTGGACAAAAGTAGGGACTTAGATAACCCCCTTTTTTAAGGAAAATCTCCTAGACTCGGCATGATTCTACTAAAAATCAGGGTCACGGATGACCATAGAACTGACTGACAATAAGGATCAAAGTACAACCAAAATTAACTTCAGGATAGGACAACCAACCCTCCAGACTTGCCCTCTTCCTAGCTCAAACTATATCTCAAGGTGCAATTTCGGATAATCTTGAATTTTCTTATAACAAATGATATAGATACATGCAAGTTTTCTTCATTTGAGTTGCTTTATAAAACAAGATTTTTTCTACGGGCACCACAAAAATTGCTTGGGGCCAGCACAAGCAGGTGGATATTTGCTGGGGGACACCCACAATTTACTTGGGGGCAGCCAAACATTAGGGTTTTTCTATCTCCTCTCTCCTCCTCCTCCTTCCTCCTCCTCGTCCTCCTTCCTCCAGCGGCGGCGCCACCACCACTACCAGCCGCCGCCTCCTTCCTCCTCCTCCGCCTCCTTCCTCGTCGTCGTAGACCGCATTGGACATGGAGAGCGTGAGGGTGGGCATCTGCTCGGCCGAGCTGTCGGTGGACCAGGCGTCGATGAACCCTCTCGGCGGCGGGACGCTGTCGACGAGCTCCACGTCGCAAGGGCTAGGCGTCGACGAGCTCCGCAGCGCAAGGGCCTCCCTTCCCATCTGCTGCTGCTGCTTCTTCTTCTCCGAGGACTGCCAAAAAAAATTGGACCAGCCCCAAGTAAAAAAAATGGGTGACAAACTTGTAATTTTTTTTGAACATTTTTAGGCTAGCCCCAAGTAAAAAGTGTGGTGCCCTTAGAAAAAACCTAAAACAATAAAGTAGCCCAACTTAGTGGGGGAAGCTATAGTAGGGAGAAGCAACACTATAGCTTGTACCACTTGAGCTATAATGCTGCCCCTGATTGTCACACAACATAATTCAACAAGAAGAACAAGATAATGTACACAAGTAATCCTTGTGCAGGATTGCACACATCCAAACCCTACCGAGCAATAAGACTGAACAACAAAATAATACACAGTCAGAGCTACTGGAAAATCATCATCAAGCCTGTAGAAATGGCAAAATCTTCCTATTATTGATGTAACTACAATAGTTATAGTAGCAGTAACAAACACTGGCACATTGGCGATAACTTATTAAGGTATGGGGTGGGGTGGGGTGGGGGTGGGGGGGGGGGGGGGGGGGGGGGGGGTGAAGGGGGTGGTTGAAGAATTTATTTTCAATATCACATAAAGGAGAATAATTTATTTTGAATATCCCAAACATCTCCCATTATAGCAAAAGAGTATCAAACAATAAAACATCTCTTAGTATACTACGACACCACCCTCCCGTTCTTCTTCTATCTCGCTTATATTTGATTCTGTGACGGCGCTACCAGAAGCCTCTGGCTCGACCCCCAAGTCCTGAGGGGCCGAGGAACTAGCGGCTGCCTCCTCCCTGCTGTCAGAGGGGGTCATTTCGCTCGACGCCTGCTTCTGAATGGATGATGACTTTGGCTGACGAATGGCAGCTGCGGATTCTGGGATGGCAACTGTTGGTGGCTGAGGGGGAACCCATCCCCGTTGGCTAGGCCGGCCTTCGGCCCCTCCAATGTTGTAGGGGAACTTCTGCAGCTGCTGCTGCGGCTGCTGCTGCCTCGTTTCCTCGGCTTCAGGTTCTATTTCTGTTATCTTAACCGTCTTCTTTCTCCACCAGGGCTCTGAAGCATCTTCAACATTTCCAGCTTTTCCATTGGAGTGGGAGGAGAGACCATTCTCCAAAGATTCAGACCCGAGGCTTTCCGCACTTGGCTGGGATTGCAGACTGTAGCTTGGCTTTTGTTGAGGAACCTCCCATGGCTATTTAGCATCACGGCAAGAAGCACAAATCATGAAATTAGCAACGAAAAAAAATACTTGCCTGAAAGTATTTGGCTACTGAGTAATTTATTAGCAAATGTTGATTGGAAATAGTTGTGAAAACAAGAGGTCATTGAACACTTGTGATTTTTATTAGCAGAGCCCTTGTTGATTAACTGCACATGTATGCATATATGTACATCTGCATGCATAAATGAACATATGTATACATCTATGAAGCATCTTTCGAAATCATTGTGCCCCACCTTTGGTCTAGGTGCTAGAAGAGGTTTTGCTATTTGCTGATTAGGATTGGGAGGCATGTCATCGATGTCCTGGTCACCAGAACGTTGAAAGGTTAGAATTGTCATTATAAAGCAAATTTTTTTTGTAGATTCATGGAGCAAAACAAGCAGAATTTACCCTGACATTAGGTGGTTTCTCCCCTCTTTGCACCATAGCCATGATCTGCCAAGTCGAAATTGGGACACTAGTCAGTTTTCTAGTAGTTGTAAACTGATGAAAACAACTAATTGCTAAAAAAAATTCTTTCAGAAAAAGATGGCTCAAATCAGAATCTAAAATCTAACATCAATAATAAAATACTAGTGTGTCATAATACTCGCGACACCTGTATCTCAGTAATTCTTTGGTGGCCTCAGTGAGATAGCTAAGCATAATGTTTGCCATTTTGGCTTGAGCGGCCATCCAGATACAGAAAACTCCAAAGTTGCATGCAAACAAACACGACATATACGGACATGAAAACATGGGCACTTGCATTGATTTTGACGCGTCCCAGTGTATTTTGGAGTGCATGTCACATCCAATACGTGTCCAATGCACACGACATGGACACGATACCATGTTTGGATTGTACGTGCTTCCTGGGAGAGCTCTATTTGCCAGATATGACCTCTAACAGTGTTTCTTGGATATGACTGACTAGTACAAGTGAACTGCGACAACAAGAAGAGAATCTATACATTCTCTATCCCAGGCCTCTGGGTCAGGTTCACAACTATTTTTTTTCTTCCATTTCTCTCTATTATTCAGATTAATGCAGGATAGCACAAGCTATACTTGATTCATTTGATGGAGATCCATTAAGTTTTTACATTGTCTTTCGTACTGAAAAGCTCTTAGTTTATCTTGAGCTCCATAGTTCTTCAAATTCATATTTGTTATCCATATTTTAAAACATGGCAACTTTTTATATTGAAACTTTTTTACTTTGTTGTGACATTATATTGTCTCATTCGTATCTATCCAACGGTTAGACTAAAATACGCTTTGTTATCTGTAGTTTACAGAAGCACTTGTACAAACAAAAGTGACTTGAAGGGACATGTAAACTTGGATTTCTGAATGGACACAAGATTTTTAACATTCCTCTAGTTCTTGTACTCGCATATGAAGAAGTTAAACAACGTACAGTTCCTGCAAGTTCTCTTTGGAAACAACTTCCTATCAAAGTCAATATACTAATGTAGTTGCCATAAAGGCAAAACTAGTTGCACTTCGCAACCTCTGAAAAGGAGGACCTCGGATATTATCTGTGCTATGAACACGAATACTCATATATTCATCTTTTTATTCAGTGCTCTATGGCTTCTCAAGTTTTAAAGCACATTTGTCAATCATACTTAACCCTTTTCTTTATGATCGCTGAAATGGCCAATTCTTCGATCCAAGTTCATTGAGGTCTATTCCTGGTCTGGCCCCTCCTTTAACGAATGTCCTATAACTCCTACCTGGTGAATATATTTGGCTGTTGCATATGTCAAAACCACAACTTCCATGAAGACACCTATTTCCTTATCCTATCTTTCAATCTGTTGCACTTTTCATCTACACTATCTTTTTGACATGTTTCTTAATTGCCTAAAATCCTGATCCATGAAGCATGAATGGTATGGCAGATATGGCAGTACAAGAAGGTGAAATGGGGACAAAACTACATCAAGACGATAATTAAGTTCAGATTATGTTCCGTAACATATTCTAGTTGTAGCTTTTCCATATCCCCAACTAAAGGAAGGTCAAGATTGACAGCCTGCAATAGTTCTTTTGTGGAATTTTCTAAACATTAAGTCCATCTCATCGCAGACCCCACTTTAATGAGAGAAAAGATTGGATGGACATGATGATGAACCTTGTGCATCATTTGAATATCATCGAAAGACAGGTTACCTGTACCATTAAGCATACCACAGATTATACATGAAGTGTTTCATGATTCCGAACACCAAGGACCATAAGTTCATAATTGTAAACACAGTTACATGTAAAACTAGTAGCTTTTCTAGAACAATTTTGCAGGTGTGTTCAAACACAATGAAGAAGCTCCAGTTGACAAGCAAGTATTCGTAAAAGAAAGCATAACTTTTCAAACAGTGACCACAGTGAAATATGATATATTCTACAAACCCTTTTTCTCATCTTTTGATGATATTCTAATAATGCACTTTCTCCCAACATCCAAGAATTGTACATTATGTAGTTAATATTCAATCTTGGATATTCAGGTGAGAAGTCCAAGACGGTCTGTGATGTGGTTATCTACGTTGCACAAATATGGTTATGGTTATGGGCATGGATATGGACACAGTACAGAAACGGGATACGGGCATTTTCATATATGTATTATGTACAGAGGTAATTTATCTATGTTGCATGAGTACGGATATGGGCAGGGGGTACGGACACGATAAGGATATGGGCATCATATTTCCGTGTCCGTGCAACATAGGTGGTTATAAAGACAGTCCAGAAGTAGTCATATGAACGACATGGCAGTAATAGGCATTATTTTTCATCAAGTTAAGGACTACCTAGGTTCTTCCAGATGAAAATTAATGCACAAATGGGTGGAATTTAGTGCAAGAATGATCCCAGGAAGTTCGTAAAGACTACAAACCTCCATGTATGACTTCGGGTGTGGTGCAGTTGTAGGCTCCGCATTTACTGGTGCTGATGAAGGCCTCACTATCCATTAATATAAATTTAGATATATCAACAAAAGTTTTGAGTTATGATACCATGAGCAAACTAAAAGAGAAACTTGAATATTTGTAAGGCAACCTGCCCCGTTGTCAGCATTTGGTGTGCCATTCACTTTTTCTTGCTGAAAAGAAAAACCGAAAAACAAGAACACCGCCAAATAGTATAAATCATGGATCTATTTGAAAATAATATTCAAAAGCATAACTTAAACTATAGATAGTGTTGGAACCATATAGGAGAGACTAGCATATGACTGGCCTACCTGAGACGTTCCCCATGAGTTGTTACCTGCAGATCAAAATGAAACAGAATGTAACAGACAGCGACAAAGCCATAACAAAATATCCTGTTTTTCTTACTCAAAAATGCTAATGCTCTAAGAAAGGAGTATCTATGGGTAATTATTATTTACGTTCTATAGAAAAATAAGGCTAATTTGCATCAAAATACCATGAACATTTTTCTACTCACCATGATCAACCTTTATTTTGTTTACATCGATACCTTAAAACTTTTTATCAACCATGACAATATTTACGGAAAAGATAAAAAGAAGGTTATACACCCCCCCCCCCCCCAACTACCACCGCATACTCCTTTCTGTCCTCTTTTCCCTTCTCCACCACCTCATCTCATTATTCTCCACCGCCTCCTCAAAATCACCTCCCTATGATGGTGTTTAGAGTCTTAGACCAAATATTGAAAAAACAACTAAACATCGTCCTTCAGTTTTGAAAACGGAAATAACTTTGGGTCAGGTTATGAATCGTGTAAGCTGTCACCGACAAAGGAAGAAGTCGGGATGAGGTGTGGGAGGGGTAGTCAGTGGATTGGTGGTTGTGATGGAAAAGGGAGGTGAAGGAGAAGTGGATTTTGGAGGTGGTGGAACTGGAGATAGAGGGTGAGGTGTTGAAATGGTGGATATGGAAAGGAGAAGGACAAGAAGGAAGTGACCTTTTGAGGTGGTGGAGTTGTGGAGGGGGTGAAGATAAAAGCAGATAAGGTGGTGGAGCTGGAGAAGTAAAGATGGGGTTGAAATGGTGGAGGTAAAGACATAGGAAGTGGGTTTTGGAAGTGGCAGAGGAGGAAATGGGGATGGAGGTGGAGATGGATGAGGTGGTGGAGGAGACAGATGGACAGAGGTGGAACAAAAAGAATGAGGAAATATTTTCATTAGGGACAAGATTGTCATAAACCGGTAAGTACGATTATGGACTAATGGAATGTAGCAAAATGCAATTACTTAAAAAGTTCAAGGTGCCGATGTAAAAAAAATTGTGGTATTGAAGTTATTATAAGAAAAGTCATGGTAGTTTTAAAGAAATAAGCCGAAAAAATAAATAACAAAGTTCTGTGTGTAAAGTGTTACTTAAATGGAAATGATCTCAACAGAACCATAATTTTGCTACACCATAAAAGCATTTACTCTTCAAAAATGTGAGAGATACTAATGGCAACAAATTATCGAGTCACTTGTTCGCACATGGGTGTGTCGCCTGAAATAATAAAATTAAGAAATATTGCAGGAAACTTAAAGTACAGAGCTTAGCGCTTTAAATCAAAAGGAGAAATATGATTAGCAATAAAGGTTGGTGGATGTTGCCAAACAAATGAGGCGTACACCGAAGTCAAACATGCATGCACGTAGACACACACACACCAGAGGATCTTTCATATTACTTTATGCCAGGAACCAATATGGAATAATAAAATTGTGGAGCATGATCAAATGATGCAGATTGAAAATAAACTTCCACATCTAGCAGTGTAATAATGACAGTGGGTAGAGAGGGCATGACAGTACCTTTATGCACCAAGAAAAAGCTAACGATATCAAGGGAATCACTACACCAAGTTCACGGACTAAGATAATTTACCTCGTCTTAATCCAAAAAAAATAAAAGAGAGAACTACCTTTCTTTCATCAGCATTCTTTGCTTCAACAATATTTTTTTTTTTACTTATACCTGTTTAAATTGTTTGTTGTGTCACAGTAACATGGTCAGTTTGCTCCTTTATCGTCTTTTCCAAATCTTTCCTTCTTAACTAGTCTATACTTTCTTAATTTCTAATTGATCTTGTTTTCAACTGGTTCTTCGACTAGTTGAGTTCCCAATTCATGAAAAGCATAGGTGTGTCTCTCATGCTTTGTGCATTAGCGATTAGGAAGAATCGCTAAAATTCGACTAAGATCAAAGCATGGAGGATCAAAGACTACAGATGCTACAATTTTTTTAAAAACCACAGTTGAATTAGAGCAGGAGTCACCTAAAAGGATCATGTTCAGCTGGCCATAAAGAAACCTACTTCATTTCCTCTTTCAGCAGGTATCGCTTATCTCTAATATTCAAGCCAGTGAATTCCCGTCTTTAAGTAAAAAGGGTTTATTCAAAATATACTAGAAGTTGACTATTGTGTTGAGACATTTCACATTGCATTTGAAGAAAAAGTCATTCATCTGCGCTCTTTGGCTTGTATCATAGAGATGAATGCCATTTTTCTGTAATAAACTGCCGTATCACCTCTTCGGCTAGACTCTTTCCAAGTACATGGGAACTTAGAGGGAGCTCTTTGGTTGCATGAGCTTCTAGTGCACAACCAAAAAGGTACTTTACATACCAACTGGTCTTCTAGGTTTCATGACAGGGCCTTCTCTTGTTGAAGTGCCCTTAGCTAGGAATTTGGCACCAACATAGAGGGTTGTAGTCAGCCTGACAGAAAGTGACAAAAAAAACTTTTTTGCAAATGCTTTTGTGGAGCTTGCTCGTGCTCCATAGCCAAGCCCATTCTGATGGTAGAAGGCCTGGGTGATGATGACAATTTCAAGAAAAAAGTCCTACCTTCCACTGTAAATGATCTTATTACTCTTCATCTCCCCTCCTAAATATGTATTATCCATCTACCTCTAAACACCTGGTTAGCTAGAGGAAATCAAGGAAATTCATCAGATCATTGGTACAATGGCGCGTTCAAAATGGCAGGACTAAAAAGTTCTCCCTCTCTATTTACTTTTTATGTTCACAGTTCAGTAGACAACTGATCCATTTTTCTCCCTTTCTATGCATTTTTGTATCAAGGCAGATCCTTCCTACTTTCAGTCCTGACTATTCGCTTGATTTTTAAAAATACTTTTAGTCTAAGATACTTAACAGGCAGTGTTTTAAAAACCGGACCGGACCGGCCGGTTCAACCGGTTCACCCGTGAACCGGTTGTTTTTCCGGTCCGGTTCAGTCTTGACCCGGTGTTTTTAAAAAAATAGTATTTTTGTAGAAAAATTAATGTCCATAAGGGATTAATTTGGACCACTTAGGTTAACCCAGTGGTTGAACCAACTGGTTGAACCAATTTGACCCGACCCAGTGCCTTGGCCGGGTCAACCACCGGTCCGGTTTTTAAAACACTGTAACAGGCACAAGTCTTTACAAAATGAAGAGCATGCCATGATCACAGCTCGTCCACTTATGTTCATGAAGAGTATACTATATAATAATATTATTATATTATCATCTAATAATCAATAACATAGTTCATTTATATGACCAACTTACCATTCCCTATTGTAGATTGGATGTATTCTTGTATCAGCTTGTCTTGATAAGAGCTATTTTCCTTTGTGCTTTCCAACTTACGGATAGTTTCTCCCATGGTCTTCATCTCCTTCAATTGGACATCCATCATGCCCATAAAAGCCTCAAAGTACTTTTTCTCTAACAGAAAAAAGAACCATAAAATTAGAACCTCCAAGATACTAAGAAAGGTTTTTCAGGTCTATGAATAAAATGCAGTTAGCAGTTGACAACCTTCAGTTTTTGAGTTCAACAGATCTTCACTTGCTTTAGCAGCAATAGCAGCAGCTGCTGCAGCTGCTGTTGCAGCTGCTTTTGCAGCTTCTGCAGTTTGTTCAGCAAGAACTGAACCTGGTTTATCCTCCTCCTCAGATTCATTTTTTTCAGCTACAACTTTGCGAATCCAGGTTTTTAATCTAGGAACAACCACATTCTATGTACAAATAATAAATGGAAAAATTAGCAATCAGAACACTATAATCACTGGTAACAGCAAATAGATGCAGCCTATGAATAGATCAAACAATGGGCAATTAGGAGTGCCAATAAATAAATAATACCTTAAAAAATACAGCACTTCCAGCTCCAGAAGCAGCAAGAACACCTACAGCAATTAAAGCATGGGACCATTGAAACTTGTATTGCTGTGAACTTGGAACCACGGAAGCAATGCTAACAGGAGCAGCTGCAGTTTGTGGAGTTTGAATGGGAGCCTGGGCCTGGACACTGGTAGACGATTTTGGCTGGATGGCTGCTAGAAATCAAAGAAATCATAAACTGTTGCATCTGAAGGAAACAAAATTCTTACACTAGAGAAACTTGTTACAAAAACATTATAAGGCCATAGAACATCAGAAACTCAGGATCAAAGAACAGAGAATTTGGTTGATGTAAGTAAACCTCACTGCGCGGTTTAGACCTATGTATTGTTACATTTACACTAAATAATACTTTCAAAGATTTGAGACAAAAGCTTTGCTCCTGTATGAATTTTGCAGATCTATGTTGTATTGGGCGCTAGGCGAGGCGAGGCGAGACCATGCCCGCCTCGCCTAGGCGCGCCTAGGCGCCCGCCCAGATTTTTGGGTCTCTAAACATGTGTAAACATTGTAGGCAGCAGCAGTAGCAAAAGTCAGCAGCAACAGTAGCATAAGGCCGCAACAGTAGTAGCAGAAGGCTGCAGCAGCAGTAGCAAATTGCAATAAGAGGGAGAAGACAACAGTAGCAGTAGCAAAAGGCAACAATAGCAGTAGCAGAAGGCAGCCAACATCAGCAATTTTTACAATAGCACCTGTTTTAGCAAAAATAATAACCCTAAAGCCAAAAAAAAAATATTCGTAAAAAGTCCATAGCCCATCCTGAGATCCACCGCCTAGGCGCCCGCAATTGTCTCCCCTGGGCGAACCTGGGCGCCCGCCTAGGCACGCCTAGGCGGCCCTCGCCTTACACTGCAGCAAAATATGCAGGTCGAGGCGACCTGTTCAACTCGAGCGCGCCTAGGCGTCGCCCGTAACAACATAGTTGCAGATAAAGTTGATGTTCAATTTTATACATAGTTCATGCTGTTTTTGTTGGAAATTAACTTAAATGCTTCAAAAGGAAGCCATAGAGTAGGAGAGTCATGCAGCAATAGTGGTCTTGCATAGTAGATTCTTGAGAAAGTTCCAGAATATAATAAAATGGAGTACTACAGGCAGGAGGAATTTCCTTAGAACTTATGGTTTGAGCCTATTTCAGGATAGAGAAAAGAAATTAGTCTTACCCTTACAGTTTACAATATTGATTTTGACGTTAACAGAGTAGCCAAGATAGTGAGTTAATAAACGAATAGAAACTTTTAAATTTTAATTTTATGTAGGAAGATTAGAGTCATTAGACCCATTGGTAGAGTATTAATCCAAAGTGTATATGGGGCAAGTTTAAAACAAAACAAGTATCAATCCTCAATACCAAAACTCAGATTCTAAATTAAAAAAAAAAAATCTGAACTCCTAGACATTTCTAACGTGTCCAAACTTAAAAATCTTTTTGCCCCATTAACTTAAGGTAACACCAATTATATACTATTATAATCTCGAGTGCAATCCTTTCTTAAAAGGTAGCATGTGTGATATGCCCCCAGAATTTGCATCTTCTCTTAATAGTATTTCATAGTCCATACTCGTAGCAGACATACATTCTTCATATGTAATAAAGACAAAATACCTTAACTTGAATAAGTAAAAATTATAATGAAATCAAATAAGTAAGAAGTCAACAGAACAACGTAAAAGCCTGATATATAAGTATATAACCTTTTTTATTTTTTATTTTTTATTTTCCTTTCTTGCAATAATCATGTAACAGATATGTCGAAGTTGCTGCTATGAACTGCTACGATTACATTCGCAAAGCACTACACACTACTTACCCTGATTTGTGGTGGCAGCTTCAACAGTTGTAGCGTTTGAAGGAGGATCCTGTAATATACAAAAAGATACATATCATGCCCACAGAATGAGAGTGAGTTTCCACAAGGAACTGATTATCTAGGAGAATTAGGTGTTTGTAAAGTAAAAGGCACAGGAAGTTGTAGCTTACAGGAACACGACGGAAGGCTTCATCTATTTCCTCCCTTGTTAGGCCTTTCTTTTCAAGAAAAGAACGTCTGTAAATGACAGGGGAGCCCTTGACCCTTGGATGTGACAGAAAGTTGACCGCATTTTGCACTTGGTCCTCTCTCAAGGGTTGTGAGGGTACAGAGAAAGGCCTATCAGAAGTATCATTGACAGCCTCAGCTTTAACATCTTGGCTATTCTCATCCACTGCTTTGACAGATTCGTTGAGCATGGTAAACAATGTAAGTAGCGTATATAATAAATTTTAGTTCAGCAATAGTAGAGAAAAAAATCCATCAATATCTATGTTTTGCATCTCCAGAGAAAATTATATCTGATAGCATTTCCACACATACAATAGCATGATAAAATACTATTATCCATTGAGGAAAATAATCCCATTTTAAGAAGCTACAACAGTGCAGGGAATGACACATTGGAAACAAGCCAACCATGAGGAAATTCATAAACCATCTATCTTGAACCTTAATTTATGCTAAATTGCTCTAACATGTATACAAATTGTTGATGTCTTCTTATTCTGATATAATTACTAGTGTACCTAGTAGAAAGCAAAGACTAAACTAAATATATACGAGTCACAATAAAACATTCAGTTTTTAATAGCTAACAAAAATAACAATAAATAGATATGTTTAGTACTACACCATATGCACATCTGGCTTCCTTTTTGGACACTAATTTACTGAAGGCTTCCCCAACCTAGGGTTAACAAGCTGCATATGGAACATATTTACTAATTAAAGAAGAAGCATGATGATTTATGACTTAATTTGTAGTATCCCTCCAACTCTCATCAAAGTTGAACATTGATTTCCTAGTCCTTCCTCTTTTGTATCACCTTATGACTGTTTCTCTGACCTTCACCTGGTTCGCCAAGGATTTCTTCAGTGGCGGTACATGCCAATGCCACTTAGGCTTGGTTTGGGATTGCTGCTGTTTTCAAAAGCCCACAGCAGAAGCTGCTTTTGACAGCAGGTGGGAGGCTGTTCCAAAAAGCATCCCCAAATTTAACTAACTTTTGATTTTTTTATAAGATGTTGTTACCAAACAGCCTTGGACCACTTTCCAAGATTAAAAAAAATCATAACCAACCTCCAAAAAGCAATCCTAAGCCCAGCCTTAGCCGGTTCTATAACGTGTTACTATTGTCTACACAGTTAAAATTAAAAAAAAAAATGCAATATTATATTATTACTTAACATTGTCTTTCAAGTTTCAATATTTCCAGATATTGTCAATAACATAAAATATTGTTTTCCATTACTGAAGATCGGCATCTCGAACTCAACTACACATACCCCTTACAACAACAACAACAACAACAAAGTATTTATCCCCGCACTTTAGGGGTTTGCTATTTAAATCATTTTCCTTCTATTCATCTTCGGCCCCAACACATACTCTGTAAGGATTCATAAATCCGACAATGTTTTACGAAGGTTACGAAAGCTATTAGCTACCTAACACAACCCTCCTTTCTCCGGGCTTTGGACCAGCGGCGAGAATATAAGCACAGAATTCCCGAAGATAAGTACACAATCTCCTTATTTTGATAAATAACATAACACCAAAAAATCAAATCTAGACTATCCATATATGATAACAAAGACGCTCAAATCGATCATCGAAACCCTCCCGGTGCAAAATCGTCAACAAGTTCTCACCTTTTTCCACATGTAACCAATACCCGACTAAGAAAACCCCTAAAAACTCAATCCCCCTTTCATCACTGACCTAACAAAGGAAGAACCCCAACAAATTGCTTCCTAAAACACCGAAGATCATCTTTTTTTTACTTGATTCTTTTTCTTTCCTGCAAACCACGGATCAAAGAGTCTCGATCGAGCTGTCCGAAGAAGAGATTTCAACCACTAGCATCATACAGAACCAACTTTCTACAAGAATTCACATGGGTTGTTGAAAAAATGGCAGAAAAGAATGTTAATCGACCTGTCCAGAGAAGAAATTTTTCGACGACAGGCACCAAAGAAGCAAACTTTCAACAAGAATTTACATGGGTCGAAATTAGGGTTTGGGTGGAAATAGGCGATTGGGGAGTGAGAATATCACCTGGGGCTTTGGGGTTCCCGTCGGGAGAAGACGGAGTCGACATCGGCGGCGGGGGGGGGGGGGGGGGGGGGGTGAGAATATCAACTGCTGCTGCTTATGTTTTCAGTAGTTCAATTGAAGAAGAAGAAGAAGAAGAAAGAGGGGATTTTTACGTTTTAGCCCCTGTAGAGAGGAAAATGACAAAAGAAGAAATATGCGGGTGGTTGCGTATGTAATGTAATGGATAGAGGTCCTTTTTATCATCAGTCGTTTCGAATGAGGACACAAATAGTTTTGAGAAAAAAATCCACGGAATTGATGAGTACCGGCCATTTGGTTACTGAGACCGAAAAGAGAGGGGTCAACCTTAATTAATTTATTGAATAAAGTTCTTAGGGGGACAAAACATAAAATTGATAAAAATTAGAGAAAATTTCATCCAAACAAAATTCTCTTAAATTGCGCAGAATATGTGGAGTTCTAAGAATTTACAAAAAGAAAAAAAATTCCGACGCTTCACTATTAAAATAAATTTATTTGACAACGGTAATACTGGCGCCAAAAAAATAAAAAAAAATTATTTGTGCCAAAAAATTTAAAATAAAATTTATTTTGCGACAATAATACTGGCTTCGGAATTTTTTTTAAAAAAGTACATTTTTTTAAATGCAACTACCAGGACGCACAAGCCAATTTTTGGATGCTCCTTTTACCGCAGATGCCTACCCAATTTACTTCTTAGTGATGTGATTTAAGAAGACGTGGTCTATATTGATGAATGTTTTACCGTTGGCTTTCACAAATCCTCCAATTCCTAAGTCAAGTCCGCCGAAACCTTTTACTTTATTTTATTTTATTTTAAATCCGACGTCAATGTTACTAGCGCCAAACAAATTTATTTTAATATTTTTTGGCGTCAGTGTCTTAGACCGACTTAACTCATTGTTGTCATGATCCTTCTTCGCTTTGAGTAGACCTGCCATGAAATCTTATAACTATATACAACCCATTTGCCCCTATTTGTCCTCGTGTACGTCCGTCCCTGACTGCATGGAAGTGGTCAAATAGTACAAACACTAGTAATATACATGTATCCGAAATGTAAAATTCATGTGGTTAAATAGAGTAAACACACTATTTGTATTCAATAGGTGTAGTTTAGTTGGTTATGATACTAACATGTCAGATAGGAGACCTAAGTTCAGATACCATGAATAATTTACGAGGGGACGAGTCGCCAACTCGCCAACGAGAACATACATATTCACTAGTCGATGAGGAGCATGAGTCACTTAATGGGAGTTGGTACTCATTTGCAAGAGGAGTCGCCAACAGAAATGCAAGTGTTAATTCTGCAAGGGACTTAATCACTTACGAAAAATCGTGTACTCACTTTTAAGGGGACAAGCTGTTTGTGTTTTCTACTTTCCTTTGGAAACTTTTATTACCACATTGAAAAACCACCAAAGTGTATACCTCAATATATAGCTATATTTGTGTTGAAGCATGCACATAGAGTGTGGTGGTCCATGTGAGTTAATTTTTCTAGAGGGTTAAGTATAAATCACTAAGAACACACATTTGTTTTGTCACCACCTTTGGGCCCCATAGGAGCCTCGGACGAAGGACGTAAAGTGGCGCTTTGATGACGCACTTTGCACTTCAGCATGGCGTTCATGCGCTCCTTTTATGCGCAACTTGCATGCACGGTTGCTCCTGGTGCCATGCGTCTAAACGCTAGATGCATTAGCGTGGTTGCTTTCGGCGCTGTCGGCATGCGGCGTGGGCGGCGCTGTCGGCGTGAGACATGCCGCTGTGTGGACGGCTAAGATCTGGATTTGGTTGGCCGGCGCGTATGGACGCATAAGCATACCGTTGAGAACTAATAAGGGATTTAGTCCCACATTGGAAAATGTAGTATGAAGAGGAGCTAAACTCCCTATAAGTAGTGGAGTAACAAATCAATAAAAACACAACAATTATTCTCTACATGGTATCAGAGCCATAACCACAAAAAAAAAAAAAATTCACCCCTTCCCCAACCCAGCAAAACCTTCCCCCTGCCGCCGACGCCTCCCCCCCTCCCTACCCCCCCCCCCCCGACCCCCCCTCCCTGCCCCCCCCCCCCCCGACGGCCCCCCACTACAACAAATAGGACTTACTATAGCAAATTTTTTATAGCGTTCGGGTCTGAATGCTATAGAAGACTATTAGTTATAGCATGCTTTTCTGGAATGCTATTAGAAATGCATAACAAAAATTACACATTCAGTTCTATAACGTTTTATGAATGATGTAACGTTTATAGTTGTCTTCTATTACTATTTACTTGAGAAAAATATGTCAAAATAGGTCTTCTGTTAGAATCCTGGTGGAATCAGTTTAGTGATTTTTTTAATATTTACGACCAGTTTTATATTCACGTTGTGTTTGAACACAAAATTTTTAGTTTCCCTCTTAAAGAAACTTTTCCCCCTTAGAAGTTTTCATTTCCCCCTTAGAAGTTTTCATTTCTTATTTTCTATTTAGGTTTTCATTTCCCCCTTCATCTTCTTCTCCTCTTGCAGCAGAGAAGCAACAGAATCCAGTGCTCCGGTCGTCTTCTCATCGACGACCGTAGCCGACGGCAGAGCTGACAGCCCCACGGCTTCGATTAGATCGTCCATCGTCCGGGACAAAGCCTCCACCGCCGACGAGGAAGCCTCCACCATCAACGAGAAGGTTTCGCCCTAATTTATGCCCTAATTATTTTCTAATTTACGCTATAATTTCTATTTGAGAAATCTAATTTAATTGATTTTAGTGAAACCCTAATTTCTGTCCTAATTTCAGGTCAATTCTTCTTCTCTTTGATCTTCTTTTTGATTTTGAGGTTAGGAAATTTTTGGGAATGCTAATTTCTGCTCAAATTTGTTAGCAATGATAATTTCAATAACTTGTACTAATTTTGAAAATTTTCCACTCTTAGGTTTAGGTTTCTGCAAGATTTGACTAAAGTGCCTAAAATAAAGACGAGTAGCTTGAAGTATCTAGAGCTATGGGAGCTCATCGAGCCCACTCTTCGCAACTAAAGGTGAATATGAGGGTAGGTGCGTAATTTTAGAACTTTCATTCGCAAAATGAGAAATTGATGTTCGGTTTGCTGAATTTTTTGTGTTTGGTTTGGCTGGCATCCAAGAACGACCCTTACAATGGAAAGAGGAAGTGCGAGGCTATTCGACCTTTACAATCTGAAGAAGGAGATCCTGAAGGAGCTCTACGAGTTATGTCCGGACCAGGGGTACGCCGACGGCAATCGGATCGCCAAGTGGAAGAATGTAACATTGTTATGCCCTACCTTTTTTATATTTCGTTGCCGTTGAGATTCTATTACATGTTTTCTTGGTTTTTTTTTTGTTATTGTTAGGAGCTAGCAGAGGCCAGGTAAGGGCCTTGCTTTTCTCCATATTAGCAGCAGAGAACTCCTCCATTGTACATGTCAAGAATGAGGTTACCTGTGCAGGTAGTCTACACTAGACACCAAGTGCATACCTGTGCACTTGGTTAGCAGCAGGAAGATTTATCCCCCTTTGGTAGCCTGCGCACACAGGAAGGAAGATGGGTGAGATGCATTTAACTACTCCTAATTCATGCATTTAACTACTCCTTTGCTTCCAACTCTCAGGAACAACTAGCAAGCTAACTACTCCTAATTCATGCATTTAACTTTTCATTCTTGATCGACCTCACCATCCATCATAACTGTGGATGTATAAGGATGTGGTGATGTCCACTTCACAACTATGACATGCCACTATCTATTGCAATCAATTCACGAAGAAAATTGACACATTTTTTTTCTCCCTTCATTCTTTCTGTATGCAACTAAAATTACATAACAATGTCACATAAACTGATTCTTGTTGATATCCAACAAAAAATCGTATTCACCTTTTGCTCCGAAATATGTATGTGTAATAATCCCTGTTCAATAAATACGACATATAACTATCTAGTTGCAAGCCATTCTACAAAATTCAGCACAATAGATTTTCTTTCCAAATCGAGTCATAAAACAATCTTCACTAAAACAGAAATCCAATTATCTTTTGCTCCAATTCCAAATGTATGCTATCTGCATTCCTTGCACTTCCTCAAAAGTGTGAACATGTTCCTAAAAAAGTGTGAACATGTTCCTAAAAAAGTGTGAACATGTTCCTAAAAAACGAGTTGAGACCCCACATAGCAGCATATTAGAGCACCAAATGCAAATGGCTAGCATCTGAGTGCCAAATGGAAATGGCTAGCATATGAGTGCCAAATATGAGCCTTGTAATTTTTGTTAACTTGTGGAACATTTTAGTTTTGTCCAAGATAACTCGCTTGCTATGCCTCAAATTGGCTTTTGTAATCTTCACATATACAGTTTAAGGAGCCATAAGGCAACCTTGTCTTTTCTTTTTCCTACTATTTTTGAGATGAATAGCATAATCACTATTATAGTTTTAATCAATTACAAATTGCAAATGGGCAACTGCAATATGCTATAGGTAAATGTGACCCTTCTTCTGGATACATATTGTACTTCTTTAGATTTGAAATATTATTGTTATGTTCTCTTCTGACTCAGTACAAGAACCTATGTTAAAATATTGTCAATTTAACAGGGAGCTGAAACAAGAAGAGCCATAAGGCCCGAAGTATTGAGATCATGCTAAGGAAAGAAGAGAATATTATAATCCTGATTATGAGCCAACTGAGCTAGGATAGTTCCATGTAATAGCTCCTTATGGACTGTTGATTTAAGGTAATACCTCTCGTGCACAAACTATGGTGTTTTTAGCAGTTACCTAACTAATTATACCATATTTTTGGCCTACCTTTTTTTTTCCAGGGGATGTGGAATATACACATTTGTTAAAGGGTCGGACTATGCTCTGCTTCACAAGGTTGGAAGTGAAATTGGCAAGAAGTCAGATGCTGGAGATTAGAAGGATGGGACACCAAGGTACTTGATCTCATATAAACTACATTTCAGTGTAAATCCCACAAAACAACTTAGCAATTTATTTGACACATTGTTTCTAATATTTTCAACCTATGGTTTCCTTTATTATCCTACCAGTGGTGTACATCTTGGATAAGTTCTCATAAACTAGTAGCTTTGACATGAAACATGCTATTACTTTAACTTCATTTGCTTGACATAGTCCATCTTGTGATCACCTTTGAATGTCTAGAGTAGTTCATTTGTTCATCTTTTCTTTTGAAGTAGGAGTTGGTGAATTCCTTGTGTGGTCCAAATCACACATCAAATTTATGGGGCATTGATATGTGAGTATTTTTCTTATCATACTTTTTAAGTTATGCTTGGTGTTTTTATGCTAATGTGCTTTCTTCATATAGCTAACTACCTGTTTGTTTGAATTTTACATGGATATGCTCCCGACTCCTCCTGAAACTCCTCTTTTCCCATCCTTTGTCGCCAAGGAAAGTGATAAGCAAAGTCTAGTATCCTCAATACGAAAGTGCAGTACCAAATACGCGACCTTCGAGGGTAAGTGTCATCGTTTCATTTGAAACTTCACGTGTTTGAAGTCTTTCAGGCACCAACTCATTTCTCTCTGTTATTTACTAACACGAATGCCTTGCCATACAAATGTCAATGCCAGTGCTATGAACACTAGGATGTGTTTTATGAATTGGATTACATATATATATTATCTTCTTACAATTTAACAAATCATCATGGCCAATTATTTTTGAAAAATCTCGTTGTTGAGTTTTTGAGTTGTTTCCACATTTGGGAAAAGGCCTGGATGAGGGACAATAATGATTTAAGGGTAAACTATTGCCAATTCTATTTTTGAAATTACACTTGTTACTTAATATGGATATTAGATTAAGGGTAAAATATGATTTGGTACACAACGTTTCTACGTTTTTAAATGCATACACGATGGGTAAATTTTCAATGTCATACCCAAAGTTCCAATATTTTTACGATGTCATACATCCGTATAGAATCCGTCAAAGAACTAACTGAATGGTGACGTGGATACACGTGTGGAACCAAATCTTTGCACCTGGGTACACTGTGGAAAGACACATGGTTGGCTTGAGTTGTATAAAAATATCTTTGATAAACCTTTTTTTCCTCTGCATTTAGATTATCTTTTTATACAGCTTGGTTAGCTATTATGTCTTGCCATGTGTCCCCCAGTGGCAAAACTTGGTGCCACGTGCGTCCATGTCACCATTTAGTTGCATTTTTGACAGATTTTGGATGGATATATGACATTGTGAAAAAGTTATAACTTTGGGTGTGACGTTGAAATTTTTATACTTCGTTTATGACTTTGTAAAAACATTGAAACTACATATACCAAAATCAAATTTTTACCCCAGATTTGATATTAGATGTTTACTTTTATTCATATTTGTACAGATACAAATATATAGCTATATTTATTCTCTATCCGCACCTTTAATTGTGTAATTCCAGGCTATGGCACAAAGAGGATGTGGTGTTTTATTAATGCCATCGGCAAACTAGTTACTATGTGTGATTGTGATCATTTGTTCATCTTTAGAGGCCACTTCAATGGTGGACGAGCTATAAGGTTAAATTGTGATGAAGTTCTCTGAAGGACATACCAGCCAAACCTCCAAATTAGTTTTCCATTCTTTCTTGACAAGCAAAATATTGCATACATATGCTTTACCTAACAATTTATCAAAAGCAACCTTCAATTTCGTTCAACTTTGTGTATTGCCTACTGTCTTTCTTTACCTATGTACAATGCCAATAATGTTTACTATTGTTTAATATTTATCAGGTTATACTGGCTTTTGAAGAAGCTGTCAAAGGCATGGCTCCAGGAGGCATCAGAAGGTGATGTTTATCTTTCCGCTAATATTGAGCATAGGAGTCTTACCTTGAGCCTCACTGCACAAATTTTTGGAGATAAATATTAGCAATCACAATTACCATCATACACTGTGATTACATTGCTGAGCTAGTTACTTGCTTACATGTGATTGCTCTTTTTTGCTAATGAAGTGCATTATTATATTAACTGTTTTTTTGGGGCAAGTGGTTTATTGTACCTATTAGATGGAAGATACTTGGATTTATAAGTAACTTTCAAAAAGGTTTAGGTAGATGGGTAATGTAGGAAGAGGGTCATGTCTACTATTTTAAGGAGTAGCAGCAAGGTTGTGTGTTGTGTTTATTAGATAGGAAGAGCCCCCATTTGTGGCCTCGAGTGTACAAGAGACTCTGTACATACATGGAAAGACCTGTAGGCAAGAGTATAGGTAGAATGATGGTTGGATAGGTTGGCCATAGAAGGAGGAACATGTATGTGTTGTTTGTGTGTTTGAGAGGGTAGGGGGTTGATGTGTGTGAAGAGATAGTGTGAAGGAAGGAAGAGAGGCAAGGGGTGTACACAGGTAGGATAGTCAGTGAGTGTGTTTGTGTAAGGGTCCAAAATAGCAGCAGTAACCTCAGGAAGTAGGGCAAGCATGTGAAGGTGAGGATAGTGAGTGAGTGTTTTCTCCTTCTTTCCTTCTGTTCAGTTGATGGATCCCAGACTAACTGAAGTGCAGATTCTTCTTCTATTCCTTGCTTCACAACTAATATACAAAAGAAATTTGGTAAACATTTTTGCATATTGAAGGTTTTAACTAGCTTTCTTTAGTGTTTCATATGGCTAAAATTGTAAGGAAAGCTATCATAACCATATATATATATATATATATATATATATATATATATATATATATATATATATATATATATATATATGTTAATTGCCCTCCAGATTTCCAAACACTTATCTGCTTGTTGGGTGCTGCAACGATGAAATTACTCAGATACATGGGGAAAACTATCATGACTGAAGCCGAGCGCTATGAATCACCCCGTCACTACAAGTATGTTGCAAAACTTATATTGCTGATTGCTTATCAATTATCACTTCCTATAGCTCTGCTGATATTAATGTGTCAAATCACTTTGTTATTATGTCAAAGATATCTCTTAGTTCATTTCATGGTGTCAAATATTTCTATCTTATTTTTTATATCATAATGTGTTTTCTTCTTAATTTTGTGTAGGTTGACGTATATGTTTTTGATGGTTGTGGATAGCTGCTAGAAGGAAAGAGGCGATCGAGCTGTTTTTTGGCCTATAGATATTTGTAAATGGAATGGTTTATTTTGGACTACAGATACTTTGTAAATGGAATAGTTTATTTTGACGTACAACTACTTTTTCTACATCTTGAATGTTTTAATGACTACTACTTTTTGTACATCTTGAATGTTCTAATAAAACATTTCATATTTTGACAAATCTTTACTATATCTTGATTGATCGAAATGCAAGTTACGATTAAAATTGTTTGCGATTATTATTATTTATATGTGATACAAAACAGGTTATAAAATATGAAATTCTGTAGCAGATATGAAATAATATGAAATTTTGTAGCAGGTTTATAGCACTCAAAATGTCTAAATTGCTGCTACCACGATAGCATATGATGAACGCTATAATAAATCAAACCATTCATCGAACGCTATAAATCATCCACAACATTTACAAATGCTATAAATAATCCACAGCATTCATAAACGCTATAAGTAATCCACAGCACTCACGAACGCTATAAACTATCTACAGCGTTCTAGAATGCTATAAAGTATTTACAGCATTCATAAACGCTATAAACCATCAACAGCATACACGAACGCTATAAACCTTCTACAGCATTCATGAAAGCTATAATGTTATAGCGTTCACATGTCTGGACATACTATAGCGTGGGCGATCATAGCAGACAGAATATGCTATAGAAGGCTTTCTATAGCGTTCTGCGCATGCTATTGTAGGCCATATTTGTTGTAGTGGGCCCCCCTCTCTGCCCCCCCCCCCCCCCGACACCCCTCCTGCCCTCCCCCCCCCCCCCCGGCGACCCCCCTTGCTGCCCCGACGCCCCCCCCGCCCCTGCTATCCCCGACGCCCCCCCTGCCCCCCCCGACGCCCCCCCACCCTTTTCCGACCCAACTGCTGCCGCCCCCCCCTTTTTTTCGAGAAAAAAACCCTAATTTGCGTGAGAGATTATGTGGGCTGTTATTCGAAGACGGATGGACGTCAAATGCTTTATTTGCACCATCTGTTCCTAGATTACGCCCTCAAAAATTATAAAATACTTTTTTGTTTTTCCGTTCTCGATCGACAAATTAGGATCTACATGCACGCGCCGATGTTGGCCACATTAACCGCGCATTCGTAAGGTCTCTGTTAAAGACTTTACATAAAGACGACGACGACGAAGCCGACGAAGACGACGAAGCCGACGATGCCGACGAAGCCGACGAAGACGACGACGATGACGAATCACAGTTGACGACGCCATGGATTCGATCAGTGGTAAACTGACTACATAAGAGATGAAGGCCTTGGTTGATGATATTTTATCAAAGAGATTAACCGAGGCAACCCCACGTATGATCCATACTGATGTAGATCTGTCATCCTACAAAATGGAGAAGCTGGACAAGCTGGAGATAAAGTTGGAGGGAACGTCCAACTACTTGAAATGGTCACGGCAGGCAATACGGACACTGAAGGGACGAGGCTTGGTTGGCTACGTCAATGGCCAAACCAAGGCGCCAGATGATCCCTCCTCAAAGGAGTTTGCTATTTGAAAAATTGTCAACAATGTTGTGGCTGGATGGTTGACAGCCTCCTTAACCGACCATGTGTCGGGCAATGTCGAGGCGATGGAGGCTGCTGCTGATATATGGCAGACTTTGAAGGATATGTACTCAGGCAATCCTATGTGGGTCTTCTGTAACTCCACTTCCTGATATTTGGAAATTTCAAATATTTTATATGAGACTTAAACTATTTAGAGATACTTTAAATCATTTGATTTTAAACTATATTCATATGTTTAGCCTTTGGACTTTATTTCAGTAAATCTGTGGGCTCTAATATTTGGCTTCTAATGGGTGAGGCCCATTTTGGAGAAGCCCAAGTTCTAACCTCTTGATTTCCTGAGGAGAACCACCTCCTCTTTCCTTCAGCTTAACCAGGTTCCAATCAAATTTCTTTCAAATTCAAATCGGTTGTCGACTGCATCTGAGCCATGTGCAGCCTACCAAACTCTCCTTTCCCGCATTTCCATTACTTCTCGATCCATCGATTGCTCCTAACTACCTATAAAGCCAGGCCGATCATCCTTTCCCATTCATTCCAGATCCAGAAATCTTTCTTCCTCCCCAAGTTTCCAGAGCAGAGCAGAGCTCCACCATTTGTTCCCAGAGGAGGAAGAAGAAGCTGAGAAAGAAGAGGTTTAGCCATAGCTACGTTGATCGTCGGCGCAGGATGGCTCGACATGGACGCTAGCTAGGGTGAGTTCCACCTCTCAAATTGTGATCTCTGAGTGGTTGATCGATCCCATCTAATTGTTCTTCTCTCTATTTCCAATAAATTTTAGGGGATCTTGATTCCTAAATCGACAGTAGACTCTTGCAGTTCTTCTCAATCTGACGATCGTTTTGGTAAGTGATCGAACGAACGAATCCTTTAGAAATTAACTCTGTTAACCAATTTCCTTGATCTTGATCTATTGATGTTTCGATTCACTCAGTTCTGAATGACCATTAGGAAAAGTAAGGATCATTGTGATTTTGTGTTCGTATGGAACCATCTGATTATTGATATTCATCATTCGATGATAATTTTGTAGCTCAGTTTGGGAGGTTGAGAATTGCTTTGTTTTCGACTCAGAGAAGTTGATCTGTAAAGAGCATATCCAGATTTGTAGATCGTGTGTAGATCGGACAATCTCAGGTAACTTAAGAATCCTTTCTATAGAATTAAGTTATGGAATAAATTTGTTTATTTCATTCAGCAATACCAAGTGGTTACTTGCTTTAAATTTATATATCAGTTAGTGGATGATTTTGAGATTTGATCTAGTGGTTCATTCGATTTCTGATTCTGTTAGGAAGAATTCTTCCATGTTTAAGTCAATCTGATTTTGCCTAGGTACGAGATACCTGTCCTTGTGCAATATTGGTCAGATCTCTTAAATTGGAATCTGTACAGTTGTTGTAGGAAGGAACATTGGAAGTCTTGGTACATTTAGACTCCATCTAATTCATGCTATTTCTTCCAGATTTCAGCAGTATCATGACTATGGGGAATCTCATTTACATTCTTCAATTCACTATCCTAAGTAACTGCAGATCACTGAAATGGTGAATTGACAAATGAGTATTGAGATTCACATATCCGTTCACCTACTGACATCTGAATCTGAGAATCAGTAAGTGAACTGATATGGCACATAGGTTGACTTCCTCTGTGTGTACTCAGATGTTTGGATTGAACATTGGACATTAGGTCGAGATTTGAGTTTGGGTTGCTCGAGAACTCTGAATTTGACTAACTTGTTTAGGTTAATTTAGCAATAGGAAATAAGTACAGTAGCTATTAAACTAATTTTCTGTGAGCACTTGGAGTTGAACTACCTAAATTTTTACTCCAATTAAATTACCAGGTCCTGTTTTGTTCTTAGGAAAATCTGGGAATTAACTTGTTTTAGTTTCAATCTAGATTATGTTGTATGACATGTAATGGGTTATATTGTGTTCTGAAGAAAAGGCACCTATAGGAAGGGTTGATACTGGGATGTGGAAGCAAGTCTTACATTGAATTGTTTCACTGAGCAGTGAAGATCGGGTAAGGAGAGAATAGAGTACTACTGTCACAAGAGTTCTCCATAATTTTCATTTTAGATTTCTCTTGCAATAGATTATATATTTAGATGTTGACTGAATGAAATCAGCCTTAGAATGTTCAGGACTTGAGTCCTCAGGAAACTAAGAACCTGGAGCCAGTGCATTTTTATGCACTGATTAATTGTGTTAACCCAGGAACTTGAGAACTCAGAATCTGAGAATAGGAGTTTCATTTTCAGAAACCTACCTTCTCAGGAAACTCAGAACTTGAGAGTTCTTTCACAGGAAAACCTGAACACTAGGAACTCCTGTGTGAACCAAGGTGTAATCCTGTGTCAACCCAGAAATACAATCCTGTTTAGACTCAGGAAATTCAAGTTGGTTTTCAAGAATTTGAGAAATGACTCATAAAATTCCAGTTAGGATAACATCCATGGACTGTCAAGGTGTAGGATTTATTAGGGACTGTTTGAAGTTAAGATGGAACCCAACTGGTTTAACCTGAGATAGCATAAGGACAGTTTACCAGTTGGCTTAAGTTTTGATTGTGGCCACATTGGTTTTGTATATGACAATTAGGTAATCAAAGGCATTGACAGAAACCTAGTAGGAAAACCCCTTAACTAACTCTTTTGGCTAGCACTGTGTTTTGTATTTATATATAAAAGTTAAGGAGAGGTAAGTATCCTATTGGACATGGTTCAGTTGTGATATCAGGAACCTGGACATATCCCATGGTCCAGTTTGTGTTATCAGAACCTGAGATGACTAATAGCATGGTTGACAATGTGGGCTTCTTCTTTTCAAAGCAAAGCTAGTTATCTTTATTATTCTAGTATTTAGCTTAATTCATGGTTTTCAGTATAATTGTAGGAAGTTAATTTTGAGTAGTTGGATTATAGGATAGTTTTAAGAAGAAGATTTAATCAGGATTAGAAATTGTGTAATAACCAGTGTGAGCCTGTCTTGATATTAACCAATTTGTACCCATCATTATTTTCCTACAGGAGGATATCTAGCTCTATTGTCTACTTGTACTTTCCTGGAGCCAGGCAAGTACACTCTACGGTTTTGTACTTTACATTATATTCCCTGTACTTCCTTGAGTGACACAATTGCAACACGTCATGTATGTCACGTCCCGCTCCCATAGGAGCGATCGTCCTCGCTAAGGCGTGATGCCGCACGAGCCTAGATTGCGCTCGTGCAAGGCGGGTTCCATAACGGCCGATTTCAGCGGCTGCGACGTGGTCGTCGCACAGAAGTCCCGTACGGAGACATTGAATAATAGCAGCGGAATTTGAAGCAAACATATGAACACAAGTCATTCAAAGGAAACTCTTTTATTGATACTGAATACAAGGTTACATTTGTGGGCGCAAGGCCAATTACAAGTCTCTCAGGCTCACTTTTCACTCATTTACAAGTCACTCTGCTCTCTCTCATCTCTTGATACAATGCTTGAATCCAGTGGAAGCTTCGGAAGGCGATGATGTCCATACATTATGTCTTGTATAAGTCTTCAATCCACGCGGCCGCACGCTTCGAATCGCCAAGAAACTCCGTGCCTCGACGCATCCAAGCGAGCTCCGCGCCACGAGCTTCTATCTGTGCCTGCACATGAAATACTGTGTGGGTGTCAGTACCACTGTACTGGTGGAGTGAGCTCCTGGCCCACCCATACAAAACCTACACGTTCATTTACTTTGTGCAGCTTAAAACCCCTTTTTGATTGTCTTTCTAGTCTTGCCTTAGGATCAGTTTTAGGACCGGCGCCTTGGCGCAACTTGTGTATCAGAACCCTCCTGTGCTTGTAATGTCAACGTGAACTCAATCTTTGCCTCAAGACCCTTCTTGTGCCAACAACGTTAACCTATCGAGTCGTGTTTGCCTTACGGCCAAAATCAGAGACGCACTACGTGATAGTACCAAATTCCTTGTGACCGTGCTACAAGTCCTTGCTGAGGCCGTGCCTCGCAATTTAGTGAGACTTAACTATATCCCTGCCTCGCGGCCTTGCCGCCTTGCGGCCCTTGCTACTTTGATCACCAACTGACCCAAACTTAGACATGTGAATGTTAGTGTCACTCAACCAACTTTGCCTTGCGGCGGTTTCCCGACTTAAACAACTCAACCAACTTAAGCAACTTATATGCTATCTACTCAAGACTTGACGCCACATCCCGTGCCGAAGCACGACGCCTATGTTGAAACCCAATCTTAGGCCCAAACTTTGTGTTCTAATTGTACACTCCTTCAGCTCAACTCAATCCAAAGGCATACATGCGGTTAGCCGCTATTTGCCGACATCTATATGAACTTGGCCACCAGCATCACAAGCTGTACCTTGACGTATAGTTTTGTTAATCGGGATCCTTTCGACGCAAGGTAGCTAGCCCCGTCGCAAGTCTCCGCTTAACCTGTGCCAAAACCTTACGCACGACTATACCCTGTTCCCTCCTAGGCCGAGTCGACCCCCATGGCCCAGGGGTTACCGCTCGAGGGTTCATCGCCCTTGTCGACAAGTTGTCAAATGACCATGCAAGACTCGATACAAACTGACGTCTCACACAGTCATTCCTTTACCAAAACCAAGACTTCTATCCTTGAGACCCCTCGACGACCCACGGTCGTGAGCATTCCTTTCCTTGAGGCCCCTCGACGACCCAAGGTCGCGAGCATTTTCTTCCTTGTTACCCTATCATTTGGTTCAACACATGAATGCCTATTTGATATCCCTTTCTTAAAACTCACTTTGGATCATAGTCCTTGCCTTAGACACTAAGCCCGTGTATCGTGCCTTAAGCCAATCGTGCTCTACGTGATACTCCTGTCCAAGTCGACGGGCCTTGAGATCACGGGACTACTTAACTTGACAACCGCAGAATGGGCGGGACAGCACTTGGAACGACTTAGGTCGACCGGCATAACTTTGCCTAACTTACTCAAGCCTACGACTTAACCCGAGGGACGAGCAAAGGCAATGCCAAGCCTTGCTCAATGGGACCGTGCACGCTTTATCAAGCATTTATGTGGGCGACGCCTATGACTTAGGCTAACTCTTAGCTTTTGTACCGAAGACCAACATTCCTTCTCCCAAGCCACGGGACGAAGGGCCGAGTGTCATTTTCAAAGCACGCCGTGCACCAACTCTAAGCCGACCGTTGGACCTTTTTCCATGTTCTAACTCATTTCAACCCGTCGGGATTATTCCCTTTAGCTATGTGGATTCATCTCTTTTATTATCAAGCCTACTTGTGCAAGTTGAAAACATGCGTATTATTATGTGAAGGCAAAGATGAGGCAAGTTCACCGAAACTACCCCACCTGAGCGATGTCTTCGAGTCGCCGTTGTAAGGCCAAGCCGAACGCCGTCGACGTTTCGATTCCTCCGATTGACTGAGCGGGATGGGGCACTACATCATACACCACTCAGAAAAAGTTTCGTCCTCGAAACTAACTGAGTACACTTATCGACTTGTCACTTTACTCAACATTCAAGACTCTCGCACACAATTCTCCTATGCCTTTCCCAAATCCGAGCCACGCTCGTGCTACCCACAATCCATTCTTCAAAACTTACGATCTCAAAATCCTCGACACTTTCCCGTTCCTCTAGTCTCACTTGATTCAACATATCACTTAGTATGGATCGTGCACATATCTTAGGCGTCCCCAAAATACATGCTTTTCAACCAAGCCTCGTGATAGCGAATCCCGCCATCACCACTCGAGTCGGATCGTGCACGCATTCAAGCATCCTTGATATACGTGCATGTCAGCCAAGACTCGCAAGTGGTGCCTCCGTAACTCCTATCGCTTCACGCTCGAATGCCTGCCTAAACGCTAGGCTATGTCTTTTCGTCAGTACTGGAATCATAGTTCCCAAACAACGATATCAACACTGACCCCATCCTAAGGTCAAACCAAATCGTTGGTACAGGATTTTCTACCCAAGCTCGTATCACTCCGATTTCTAAACATCGAGCATCGATTCCCTACGCACATCCCAATATTCGTAGCATGGGGTCCGAGTCGTTCAGTAAAGCCATCCTACGATAACTCACGTTTCAACAAATTTTACGTCATATCAATATCGTTCGTTCATCAAGCCGTTTCGTATAGTCTATCTCTTCGAACACGTTCGACATAATCTGCCTATCAATCTTTCCAAGTCAAGCACGCTATGACACAATTCATCTCTAAACCGTAATTCACCTTTCACGTTTCCGAAATTATTATCCAATTCACGTAATCGATCACAAGGTCGTCTGACTTTACAATACGTTGTGCTCCGATCTCACGCGAGTCCGATTATCCACGGTGGTTCATGAATCACCATGCACGCTCCCGCGGGATAATCATCCTCATCAGGACGTAACTCTTGTTTTGCGTCTAGACTAGTTCATTCTCGATGCGCGGATTGGACCTACTCAATCCTCAAGTTTCTTTCATTCATCAGTCGCAAGTCCTACAAATCCTCGAGTTCACCTTCGCATCAAGCCAACAAGTCGGGACAATCAAAGTTGTCGCATCCTAATTTTCTGAGTTCGATCATTCCCGCGACATGAATCACCATGTCAGCGCTCACGCAGAACGATCGCCCCAAATTCGATGCAACGCATGTGCGAGGCTGGAGTTGCACTCGCGCAAGACAAGATCGTCGACGTTGTGGCTATCAACGTAACCATCAAGACACGATCATTTTCATCCAATATTCATCTCAATCCAAATCCTAAGTATCGCATCCAACTGAACAATAACACTTGCACGATCGTCATTCGCCGAGTTAGAGTACCCCCGAGTTATCGCATATCGATCTTTGATACGCCTCAATACCATCGACGACATGCGTAACCTGACGATCTTCCTTTGCAACCAATTCTGAGTCGTGCGAATGGTGCCATCGTCCGACTGGATACTTTCCTCGACATTCAAATTCAAGTTCGATCATTATCCCTTGATTCATTCACAACATCCGTTTCCTCGAACCAAACTCGCATATCGTTCATCCGTCCAACTTAAGTCATCGACCAACGTATTTCCTCAATTCGTATCATTCCTTGCTAACTCAAATCATCGAGCAACATTCATTCCAATCCTCCGAATCAATCGTGTAACTTCAAAATCAAGCCTTCCATGCACGCTATCTACCTGTCGTGCTAACTTTTCGTATACGATCCGTATCAATTTCCTCGATCAAGTTATCCATTCGCACACCCTAACTTTCCTTCATTCGATTTTACCTACTCAATCGTTTTTGCGCTTCATACTCACACCATCCTCAATCTCGTGCACGTTCCGTGCGTGTCAATTTCTAGGCCGTTAGAATCAACTTATCAATCTTCAAGACAACAACTCACTCCATCGTGTACAATCTAAGACTTTGCATATGTACGACGCTTGCTGATAGACTCATTGACACCCTCGAATCCTCGATCGATCGACATCCCTGAGGCTATCGCATACACCACTCAGAGATAAAGTCATTCAACAAATCCTTAACACATCCGTTCGAATCAAAATCGACTTCCTTGAATCCCGTTCGACCCATTCCTCTATTTCCAAGCACGCTCACCTATATCGCATCGACGATACCGTCGCTCGATAGCACCCCTATCGACAGTCATCCCATATTTACTCAATCGAGTTTAACTCATTCTAGCTCGAACACTACGAATCCCGTACTCGACTTTACTAAGGTCGACGCAACTTTGGTGTATATGCCCAGCCCGACTTAGCCAACCGTGCTTACGCGAACCATCCTTTTTGTTTTGTTGAAAACTGTTCACCTACATTTTGCAAAATAGATAGACTTATTGTATGGACATCCCGTGGGACATTTGAGAGAGAGCGCGTCAACGATATCAATATGCGGAAGCAACATTCAGAGTTTACAGGACAGCAGAGTTAAAGAATTCAATCGGTAGTCCAAGGACGTAAAGCCGTGCTCTGATACCATTATGTCACGCCCCGCTCCCGTAGGAGCGATCGTCCTCGCTAAGGCGTGATGCCGCACGAGCCTAGATTGCGCTCGTGCAAGGCGGGTTCCATAACGGCCGATTTCAGCGGCTGCGACGTGGTCGTCGCACAGAAGTCCCGTACGGAGACATTGAATAATAGCAGCGGAATTTGAAGCAAACATATGAACACAAGTCATTCAAAGGAAACTCTTTTATTGATACTGAATACAAGGTTACATTTGTGGGCGCAAGGCCAATTACAAGTCTCTCAGGCTCACTTTTCACTCATTTACAAGTCACTCTGCTCTCTCTCATCTCTCGATACAATGCTTGAATCCAGTGGAAGCTTCGGAAGGCGATGATGTCCATACATTATGTCCTGTATAAGTCTTCAATCCACGCGGCCGCACGCTTCGAATCGCCAAGGAACTCCGTGCCTCGACGCATCCAAGCGAGCTCCGCGCCACGAGCTTCTATCTGTGCCTGCACATGAAACACTGTGTGGGTGTCAGTACCACTGTACTGGTGGAGTGAGCTCCTCGCCCACCCATACAAAACCTACACGTTCATTTACTTTGTGCAGCTTAAAACCCCTTTTTGATTGTCTTTCTAGTCTTGCCTTAGGATCAGTTTTAGGACCGGCGCCTTGGCGCAACTTGTGTATCAGAACCCTCCTGTGCTTGTAATGTCAACGTGAACTCAATCTTTGCCTCAAGACCCTTCTTGTGCCAACAACGTTAACCTATCGAGTCGTATTTGCCTTACGGCCAAAATCAGAGACGCACTACGTGATAGTACCAAATTCCTTGTGACCGTGCTACAAGTCCTTGCTGAGGCCGTGCCTCGCAATTTAGTGAGACTTAACCATATCCCTGCCTCGCGGCCTTGCCGCCTTGCGGCCCTTGCTACTTTGATCACCAACTGACCCAAACTTAGACATATGAATGTTAGTGTCACTCAACCAACTTTGCCTTGCGGCGGTTTCCCGACTTAAACAACTCAACCAACTTAAGCAACTTATATGCTATCTACTCAAGACTTGACGCCACATCCCGTGCCGAAGCACAACGCCTATGTTGAAACCCAATCTTAGGCCCAAACTTTGTGTTCTAATTGTACACTCCTTCAGCTCAACTCAATCTAAAGGCATACATGCGGTTAGCCGCTATTTGCCGACATCTATATGAACTTGGCCACCAGCATCACAAGCTGTACCTTGACGTATAGTTTTGTTAATCGGGATCATTTCGACGCAAGGTAGCTAGCCCCGTCGCAAGTCCCCGCTTAACCTGTGCCAAAACCTTACGCACGACTATACCCTGTTCCCTCCTAGGCCGAGTCGGCCCCCATGGCCCAGGGGTTACCGCTCGAGGGTTCATCGCCCTTGTCGACAAGTTGTCAAATGACCATGCAAGACTCGATATAAACTGACGTCTCACACAGTCATTCTTTTACCAAAACCAAGACTTCTATCCTTGAGACCCCTCGACGACCCACGGTCGCGAGCATTCCTTTCCTTGAGGCCCCTCGACGACCCAAGGTCGCGAGCATTTTCTTCCTTGTTACCCTATCATTTGGTTCAACACATGAATGCCTATTTGATATTCCTTTCTTAAAACTCACTTTGGATCATAGTCCTTGCCTTAGACACTAAGCCCGTGTATCGTGCCTTAAGCCAATCGTGCTCTACGTGATACTTCTGCCCAAGTCGACGGGTCTTGAGATCACGGGACTACTTAACTTGACAACCGCAGAATGGGCGGGACAGCACTTGGAACGACTTAGGTCGACCGGCATAACTTTGCCTAACTTACTCAAGCCTACGACTTAACCCGAGGGACGAGCAAAGGCAATGCCAAGCCTTGCTCAATGGGACCGTGCACGCTTTATCAAGCATTTATGTGGGCGACGCCTATGACTTAGGCTAACTCTTAGCTTTTGTACCGAAGACCAACATTCCTTCTCCCAAGCCACGGGACGAAGGGCCGAGTGTCATTTTCAAAGCACGCCGTGCACCAACTCTAAGCCGACCGTTGGACCTTTTTCCATGTTCTAACTCATTTCAACCCGTCGGGATTATTCCCTTTAGCTATGTGGATTCATCTCTTTTATTATCAAGCCTACTTGTGCAAGTTGAAAACATGCGTATTATTATGTGAAGGCAAAGATGAGGCAAGTTCACCGAAACTACCCCACCTGAGCGATGTCTTCGAGTCGCCGTTGTAAGGCCAAGCCGAACGCCGTCGACGTTTCGATTCCTCCGATTGACTGAGCGGGATGGGGCACTACAATGTACTTTCTGGTGCTCTTGTTCTCTTGTGCTTATTACTTGTATCCGGGGAGGGGAAATATACTATCTATGTGACCAATCCCAAGTAACAACTCAGGTGTGTTTTAGCTTAGACCCCGCATCATGCACGCGGGTCCTAAGTCACCATTCATGTGCTTTCAGGTGCTTTCAGGTGCTTTCAGGTGCTTTCAGGTGCTTACCCTAGTCGGTCACATATTTAGTTATATTTCAAATGCAGTACACACATGTTCAGGAGATTACCTTGTACTTATTTCCTGTGGTTCCATGATATCATATTCTTTCAGGTGCTTACATATCATGTTCTTTCATGTTCGTACATTCATGTTCTTTCATGTACTTTACACTGTTCTTCATGTACTTATTCACTTGTTCTTCCTGTACTTTCCATGTTTCCTTGTACTTTCATATCATGATGTCTTGTTCATTACCTAGAATTGTACTTGCTCCGCTCCTGAATAGGATATGTTGCAGGTGAGATGGAGGCATTGTGTGACACCTACTATGGACAGGATACTGCCTTCCCTACTGAGCCAGCTGGAGCTGCTTCTGACCTAGAGGCTGCAGAAGCCTAGTATTTCATTAGTTTTCTATTATCTTTCCATGTATTGAGACTAGCAGACTCTTTTATTAGTTGAAATGTAATAATTCAGATATTGTATCTTACTCTGGTTGGGACACATTATATAGTTGCTGTGATTCTATACTTTCATGTTTATCTGGTTAGTTTCCCTAGCTTGGTACTGTCACGCCCCGCTCCCGTAGGAGCGATCGTCCTCGCTAAGGCGTGATGCCGCACGAGCCTAGATTTCGCTCGTGCAAGGCGGGTTCCATAACGGCCGATTACAGCGGCTACGACGGGGTCGTCGCACAGAAGTCCCGTGCAGAGACATTGAATATATTGCAGCGGAATTTAAAGAACACATGAACACAAGTATTTCAAAGAAAGCTCTTTTATTGATATTGAATTCAAGGATTACATTGTGGGCGCAAGGCCAATTACAAGTCTCTCAAGTCTCACTTTTCTCTCATTTTACAAGTCACTCTGCTCTCTCTCATCTCTCGATACAATACTTGATTCCAGCGGAAGATTCGGAAGGCGATGTCCATACATTACGTCCTGTATAAGTCTTCAGATCACGCGACCGCACGCTTCGACTCGCCAAGGAACTCCGTGCCTCGACGCATCCAAGCGAGCTCCGCGCCACGAGCTTCTACCTGTGCCTGCACATGAAACACTGTGTGGGTGTCAGTACCACTGTACTGGTGGAGTGAGCTTCTCGCCCACCCATACAAAACCTACACGTTTCATTTACTTTGTGTAACATAAACCCTCTTTCGATTGTCTTTCTACTCTTGCCTTAGGATCAGTTTAGGACCGGCGCCTTAGCGCAACTTGCGTATCAGGACCATCCCGTACTTACAATGTCAACGTTAACTCATACTTTGTCGCTAGACCACTTCTCGTGCCAACAACGTTAACCTATCAAGTCGTGTTTGCCTTACGGCCATAATCAGAGACGTAACTACACGAAGGACTCCATTTCCTTGCCTCTAGACCTTTCTCGTGCTTGCATTGTCGACGCACCGACTTGTCTTTTGTGCCAAACTCTGGGACGTAACGACTCGGTCGTGCCATGAACTCGATTCGCGCATCGATAACTCTGAGGCAACGCCTCCTCGCTTAGTCTTGCCTATACTTGTGTTGTGACAACGCGGCCGTGCCTCATATTTCGAGGCCGTGCCCAATAACTCAAGTAACTTCACACAACTTGCCCTACGGCCCTTTTTGACTTAACTCGCAATAGCTCAAGCCTAACTCATGCAACTCTATGCCATCAACTTATCACTCGATGCCACATCTAGTGCCGAAGCACGTCGCCTTCTCGCTGTAGCCAAATCTTAGGCCCAGACATTGTGTTCACTAACTTCATACAATTTTTAACTCAACTCAATCCAAAGGCACGCACGCGGATTGCCGCCCGTGCCGACACATCTATATGAAAGGTCACTGGCATTAACTAGCCATCTTGGACATAGCCTGGCATTCGGGACCCTTGCACCGCAGGTGGCGATCCCCGATGCAAGTCCCCGACATACCAATTGCCTATTACCCAGCTCAGCTATAACTTGTTTCTTCCTAGGCCGAAACGGTCCCATGGCCCAGGGTGTCCGCTCGAAGAAACCATCACCTTGTCGACAAGTTGTCCATGACCACGCGCCTACGCTAACTTCTAGACTTAACGTAATGCATGGTCTCATCATCATCATTTAGCTACTTTGCTTTACCTTTTTACATACTTCCTTTGCAGAGCCCAAACCAGGGTTGCCTCGGCGACTGAACCGCAGTCCCGATATAATTTCTTCTCGGCGACTAACCATCGCTTAGACTTAACATTCTTTTTGGACTCGGGGATCGGCTATCGCATAGCCTACCCGCTTTACTTGAACATATCGTGTTTCTTTATGGATCGACCGACCGTGGATAAGTTTCCACTGAACCAACCGTGGCTCGTGCCTTAGACCAACACATGTTCTACGCAACGCTATCGCCCAAGTCATACTTCATATGACGGGCCTTGGAATCGTAGGACTATTTAACTTGACAACCGCAGAATGAGCGGGACAGCACGTAGAATAACTTAGGTCGACCGGCATAACTTTGCCAAACTCACTCAAGCCTACGACTTAACCCAAGGGACGAGCAAAGGCTACGCCAAGCCTTGCGGGACAGGACCGAGCATGCTTTAGCAAGCATTTGTGCGGGCGACGCCTATGACTTAGGCTAACTCTCAGCTTTCGCACCGAAGACCAACTTTCCTTCTCCCAAGCCACGGGACAAAGGACCGAGTGTCATTTTCAAAGCACGCCGTGCACCAACTCTAAGCCGACCGTGGGACGTTTTCCATGTTCTAACTCGATTCAAACCATCGGGATTATTCCCTTAGCTATGTGGATGCGTAGCTTTTATTATCAAGCCTAACTTGTGCAAGTTGAAAACACGATTTATTATGTGAAGGCAAAGATGAGGAGAGTTCACCGAAACTACCCCACCTGAGCGATGTCTCCGAGCAAGCCGTTGCAAGGCTAAGACCGAACGCCGTCGGCGTTTCGATTCCTCCGATTGACTTTGCGGGACGGGGGCACTACAACATACACCACTCAGAACAAGTCTCGTCCTCGAGACTTTCCTGAGGGCAAGTCATCCTACCATTTCTATGGCCAAGACTTAATCGTACACATTTCGCCTACGCGTTCCTTCGATTCCGAGCCACGCTCGTACTATTATCAATCTTTACTTCAACACGATTTCAAGATCTCGACACACTCCCACATTTCAAGCCTTGCTTGAACTCGCTGCATCACTTGGCTGGATCGTGCACGCATTCCAAGCGTCCCTAAAATACATGCATTCAGCCAAGCCGCATGATAGAAAATTTGTCATTCTCACTCGAGTCGCATCGTGCACATACCCAGGCGTCCCTGAAATATATGCATGTCAGCCGAATCTCGTGAGCAGGGTTTTCTACATTCGTGATTCACGCTATCCATCCATGCCAATCCTCAAATCAATCATTCCGATTGCTAACACTTGAAACAGGGCGTCTTGCCTAACCGCTAGGCTATTTCTTTTCGAGGCTAAGTCAATGTCAGGATTGGAATCATAGTTCCCCAACAATAATGCCAACACTGACCCCTATCCTAGGGTCAAACCAGAGTCGATCATATGGGGTCTTCTACCCAAGCTCGCGTCACTCAAATTTCTAAACATCAAGCACGATCACCTAATTCGTATTATGGCACGCATTGTGTATATTCAAATTCCTTCAATTCACCAATTTTAACCAATTCATGTATTCGATCACGAGGTCGTCTCGCTCGACAATACGTTGCGCCCCAATCTCACGCGAGTCCGATTATCCACTGCGGTTCATGAATCACCACGCAACGCTCCCGCGGAATAATCATTCTCATCGGGGCGTAACTCTTGTTTGAGTTTAGACTCATTCATTCTCGATACGCGGATTGGACCTACTCAATCCTCAAGTTCGATTCTTCAAGCACACAAATCTATTCTCGAGTCACCTTCGCGTCAAACCACAAATCGAAGCACAATTTGTCGTACCGTACAAGTTCGACCACTCCCGCTGTATGAATCACCATACCAGCGCTCACGCAGAGTGATCGCCCTAATCGGCATGACGCATGTGCGAGGCTGGAGTAGCACTCGCATAAGACAAGAACATCAACATTGTGGTTGTCGACGAAGCAAATCCAAACATTCCAGTTTTCATCCAAGCCAAGTTCGATAGTTCGATCGTCATTCGTTCAACTTAGAAAGTCCTCGAGCCAAGTCTATCCTTTCCTCGACACATTTTTAATATTTCAAGTATAGCGTCCAACGGAACAATAACATTTGCACGACCGTCATTCGCCGAGTCAGAGTGCCCCCGAGTTATCGCATATCGATCTTTGATACGCCTCAATACCATCGACGATATGCGTAACCTGACGATCTTCCTTTGCAACCAATTTCGAGTCGTGCGTTGATGCTGTTGTCCGAGTTGGATATTCCTCAATTTTCTCAATACTCAAGATCAAGTTCAGTCGCTTTTCCTCAAGCTCGTTTCAAGATCATTATTCAAAACTCAAGTCGCATTTCAGTTGTATCAATCCGATATCGCACGTACGATCCTCTAAGTTTCCTCGATCAAGACCATTCATTTTCATTCATCGTTCCGAATCGTTTTCTAACTCGCATTGCTCATTCATAAGTTGTCCGAACGAAATGCTCGTTCGGGACATTCGAAGTCACGACCAACTAAGCGTGACGCATTCTAACGCTTTGCGCGATCGCATCGCCTTGCCAACATACTCGTAATCCTCAATATTCACTCGAACAATTTCCAAGACAAACCATACACCACTCGGACTCGAGCCACTCGACTAATCGTCGACACTTATTCTTATTCTTCTCCGAACCTATCACATACACCACTTGGATTCAAGCCATAAGATCTAGTCCTCAATCACGTTCGCGTCATGCGCTAAGATATCCTTCAGATTCGTTCGACGAATCGCTAACGTAGTCGCTCGCGTCGTATCGACGCACTAAGTCGTTCGCACTATTTCCTCAAAATCCAAATCAATCTTCCGTGTACGCCTAAGCGTTAGTCCGATAGCGTTCCTATCGATAGACACTCTAAGTGCATCTCCGTTCCCGACCGAACGATACTTGATATCGCTCGCAACTCGTTTGCACCAAGGGTCAAGGTGCGCGACGCGAAACACAACTTAGCCAAAAGGCCGTGTGCATAGCCATCCTGTGCGGACTACATTCCGAGTTTGCACGCTCAATTGCTAGGGTCAACGTTGGACTAATTAGGCATGCACGCGACTTGTTAACAGCAGCACATATTTTCTATCGCGTCAAGTTTGCAACGTTCGGCACAAAGGCCCTATCGACGTATTTGGCAACAGCCTACCGATGCGTTAGATTGAACGCTTGTACGAGCTTTCGAAAATATTTAGACTTATTGTATGGACATGCCGAGGAACATTTGAGAGAGAGCGCACCAATGATAACAACTTGCGGAAGCAACAGAGTTTTGTGGAAACATCAAAGTTAAAGAATTCAATCGACGGTCCAAGGACGTAAAGCCGTGCTCTGATACCACTAAGTCACGCCCCGCTCCCGTAGGAGCGATCGTCCTCGCTAAGGCGTGATGCCGCACGAGCCTAGATTTCGCTCGTGCAAGGCGGGTTCCATAACGGCCGATTACAGCGGCTACGACGGGGTCGTCGCACAGAAGTCCCGTGCAGAGACATTGAATATATTGCAGCGGAATTTAAAGAACACATGAACACAAGTATTTCAAAGAAAGCTCTTTTATTGATATTGAATTCAAGGATTACATTGTGGGCGCAAGGCCAATTACAAGTCTCTCAAGTCTCACTTTTCTCTCATTTTACAAGTCACTCTGCTCTCTCTCATCTCTCGATACAATACTTGATTCCAGCGGAAGCTTCGGAAGGCGATGTCCATACATTACGTCCTGTATAAGTCTTCAGATCACGCGACCGCACGCTTCGACTCGCCAAGGAACTCCGTGCCTCGACGCATCCAAGCGAGCTCCGCGCCACGAGCTTCTACCTGTGCCTGCACATGAAACACTGTGTGGGTGTCAGTACCACTGTACTGGTGGAGTGAGCTTCTCGCCCACCCATACAAAACCTACACGTTTCATTTACTTTGTGTAACATAAACCCTCTTTCGATTGTCTTTCTATTCTTGCCTTAGGATCAGTTTAGGACCGGCGCCTTAGCGCAACTTGCGTATCAGGACCATCCCGTACTTACAATGTCAACGTTAACTCATACTTTGTCGCTAGACCACTTCTCGTGCCAACAACGTTAACCTATCAAGTCGTGTTTGCCTTACGGCCATAATCAGAGACGTAACTACACGAAGGACTCCATTTCCTTGCCTCTAGACCTTTCTCGTGCTTGCATTGTCGACGCACCGACTTGTCTTTTGTGCCAAACTCTGGGACGTAACGACTCGGTCGTGCCATGAACTCGATTCGCGCATCGATAACTCTGAGGCAACGCCTCCTCGCTTAGTCTTGCCTATACTTGTGTTGTGACAACGCGGCCGTGCCTCATATTTCGAGGCCGTGCCCAATAACTCAAGTAACTTCACACAACTTGCCCTACGGCCCTTTTTGACTTAACTCGCAATAGCTCAAGCCTAACTCATGCAACTCTATGCCATCAACTTATCACTCGATGCCACATCTAGTGCCGAAGCACGTCGCCTTCTCACTGTAGCCAAATCTTAGGCCCAGACATTGTGTTCACTAACTTCATACAATTTTTAACTCAACTCAATCCAAAGGCACGCACGCGGATTGCCGCCCGTGCCGACACATCTATATGAAAGGTCACTGGCATTAACTAGCCATCTTGGACATAGCCTGGCATTCGGGACCCTTGCACCGCAGGTGGCGATCCCCGATGCAAGTCCCCGACATACCAATTGCCTATTACCCAGCTCAGCTATAACTTGTTTCTTCCTAGGCCGAAACGGTCCCATGGCCCAGGGTGTCCGCTCGAAGAAACCATCACCTTGTCGACAAGTTGTCCATGACCACGCGCCTACGCTAACTTCTAGACTTAACGTAATGCATGGTCTCATCATCATCATTTAGCTACTTTGCTTTACCTTTTTACATACTTCCTTTGCAGAGCCCAAACCAGGGTTGCCTCGGCGACTGAACCGCAGTCCCGATATAATTTCTTCTCGGCGACTAACCATCGCTTAGACTTAACATTCTTTTTGGACTCGGGGATCGGCTATCGCATAGCCTACCCGCTTTACTTGAACATATCGTGTTTTTTTATGGATCGACCGACCGTGGATAAGTTTCCACTGAACCAACCGTGGCTCGTGCCTTAGACCAACACATGTTCTACGCAACGCTATCGCCCAAGTCATACTTCATATGACGGGCCTTGGAATCGTGGGACTATTTAACTTGACAACCGCAGAATGAGCGGGACAGCACGTAGAATAACTTAGGTCGACCGGCATAACTTTGCCAAACTCACTCAAGCCTACGACTTAACCCAAGGGACGAGCAAAGGCTACGCCAAGCCTTGCGGGACAGGACCGAGCATGCTTTAGCAAGCATTTGTGCGGGCGACGCCTATGACTTAGGCTAACTCTCAGCTTTCGCACCGAAGACCAACTTTCCTTCTCCCAAGCCACGGGACAAAGGACCGAGTGTCATTTTCAAAGCACGCCGTGCACCAACTCTAAGCCGACCGTGGGACGTTTTCCATGTTCTAACTCGATTCAAACCATCGGGATTATTCCCTTAGCTATGTGGATGCGTAGCTTTTATTATCAAGCCTAACTTGTGCAAGTTGAAAACACGATTTATTATGTGAAGGCAAAGATGAGGAGAGTTCACCGAAACTACCCCACCTGAGCGATGTCTCCGAGCAAGCCGTTGCAAGGCTAAGACCGAACGCCGTCGGCGTTTCGATTCCTCCGATTGACTTTGCGGGACGGGGGCACTACAGGTACAGCTTACTTCATTGTGTCTAACAATGAAGGCTGGGCGTGTCCGACTCGTGTCCGATTATTCGGGAGCGGGTCGTGACATCTTCCAACTATAGGATGAACTTGATAGGGTGACCCAGGACGACCGTACCATCTCTGAGTATGCAGCACTGTTGAAGAAGTATTGGTCTGATCTGGATCACTATGATCCTCTTGGGAAGGAAGATGCACAAGTCGAACCAGTATTTGCAAAACATTTTCAAAAGTTATTGGATTATATTTCGCGACAACGGATGATGAAGTTCTTGAAGGGTCTTAACCCTGTGTTTGAGCATAGAATGAATGTCCTCCTCGCACAGCCCATGCTTCCAACCTTAGAAGAAGCCATAGCTGTCATGGCACAAGAAGAGGCTCGATTGAAGTTGATGCCCAATAAGGGCTATTTCCAGGGAGGGCAAGCCGTTGTTGACAAGTCTGTCCTTGCCGCCTTCAATCAGCCTCCCTCTGTGGCCGGTGTTTGCCACAACTGTGGTGACTCGGGGCATTATATCAGATTTTGTCCAAAACTCCTGCAAAGTCCGTCGAGTGATCGTGGACGGGGCCGCGGAGGACGTCGAGGTGGTAGAGACGGTTATGCTGGTAGAAGAGAAAATTATTCTGGAGGGCACAAAGCTAATCTGGCGGAGGACGGGGGCGACAATCACCTAGTTGAGTTAACCCCTCTTGAGAAGGAGTTCCTCTCGAAGTTACGCAGTACGAAGCTGGGTTCGGACGACAGTCATGGGGCGTCTGTAAGCCTCTTGAATTTTTGGAATTTATTTTCAAATTTTCTAAATAATTTATTCTCGATAATTTATTTTATTTAATTAATTTTGATCATTAAATGTTCTTTACCGTGACTTGGAATTCTAGAGCATCAGGGATGCCAGTCTCTAAAAGCTTCCTTCTTGAAGTTTGTAGTAGACAAGATTATCTTCATGTTGATATTTCGTATCCCACTCGAACTTGTCCCCTTGTGCTCCATTTACTTTGCGCAACTTTCAGGTCAATTTAGACCAATTTATCGTCTGTCGTAATTTGTGATTTAATTTCCAACTTAATTTCTGGACCCGACATCGGTCCAATCCAGTCGACCCAATATATGACCCTGGCCTGTTTTGAGTCTACTATGCACGTGGCACTTGCATGCCACCGATTGGATCTCTCTTGTGCTCCCATTCTATCCGTAATTTTAATTGGTTTAATTTATTATTTTAATTAAATTTTGGCCCCAAGCTTGTCCAAACTTGGCCCAACACCCGATCTAATTTGGTGTAACCCCTGTCATGACTGCCCATATAGCTCACTGATATTTTTCTCTTTTTCCTCTACTAAAAATATCTCTATATATATAAATATCTCTTTTTCTTTATCTTTTATATATATATATATATTTGAGGGTGTCCACTTCTTAATGGTGCTTGGAGGCATGCCTCCAAGGGGGCTGGAACCCGCGTCACTGCGCCGGGGTGCTCCACCGTTCCCAACGGGCTACGGCCACGGGGACAGTACTATATATATATATATATATATATATATATATATATATATATATATATATATATATAGCCGACAGTACTAGCTCAACCCCCCTCTCTCTAAATATCCATCTCTCTCTCTTAACTTTCTCTCTCTCTCTCTTTCTCTTTACATAATATCACACACTCTCTCCCTCTCTTTCTATACTTAGACACACTCTCATCACACTCTCTCACTCTCCCACAACAGCTCCCCCACTCCCAGCCGAACATAAACTCCCCCTCCTTTCTTCTTCTTCCTCACTCATTGTTTCCTCATCATCAAACCATCACCACTACTCACCATCACCTTCATCATCAAACCATCACCACTACTCCTCTTCCTCCTTAGCCGAGAAGCACGACCACCACCATAACCACCTGTGCACCACCACCGCGCTGCTCGTCGCTGCCATGCTCCGATGGGCCGCCGCCGCTGCGTCGCGTCGCCGCCGCCCAGGCTGCGTGCACCGCAGCCGCGTGCAGCAGCAGCAGTTGCAGCGAGCAGTGGCAGCAGCGTGAGCGGCAGCAGCAGCTGCCATAGCAGCGGTCGCAGCTGCGCCGACGGCCACCGCGCGATGCCGTGGCCGGCCCCTAGCTTCGGGCAACTCCGGCGAACTCCCCAGGGCCACCTCCCTCCTCTCCGACGCGACACGTAGGCTATTCGTGCATTTTGCACGAAATCCCGGTGTGACGCGCGCGGGATCAAGGCTGAAAGTTCGCTCCGGGACAGCGACTTCGTGCGGATTTTCTGAAAAATTCGACCGTTGGATCGGCGACTTCCTTACTCTGTCTCAATCTCGGTATATACCCCTTCATCCCTCTCAAATTTCATCCGTTAATTTCGTCGTTTGATAGATCAAAACCGGCCACCAAGTTGACGTTTTAATTTGTACTGTTTTTGGACAGTTTTGTGGAGCCGACTTCGACAGCTCGTATCTCCTCCATCGCAGCTCCGTCTGGCGTGCCACCAGTTCCTGTTCGTAGCTGGTATAACCCTCTTCCTACCCCTTAAGTTTCGTTTTATTGTGAGCACGTTTGGTTGGTTGAATTCGACGCCAAAGTTGGCCGTTCGAATTCGTAATTTCCAAGTTGTTAAATTCTATTTTTGAACTCGGGACTCCGAATTCGATTTCTGACACCACCAGTAGACTTGTGGTGTCGTTCTGGCACATTTTCATATAAAATTTGTTAGATTTGGAGGATGTGGGCCATGGCACGTATTTCGGTGCAAAGTGGACCCCACAGTCTAGGTCAATGGAACTTTTTGACACCGACTCATCGGAATCCAATTCCGGATATACCATTGAGTTCATATCGTCATTCTGGACTCGTTAACATATAATTTGCTGAGTTTAAGGACATTGGCTCCGACACGCTTTTCCGTGCAAATCAGATTCCAATATCCGGGTCAACGGACCAATTTGAAATCGGGTCAACGGAATCCAATTCTGGATATACCGTTGGGTTCGTATCGTCATTCTGGATTCGTAAATATATAATTTGTTAGGTTTGGTAGACTAGTTTTCTTGCACGTTTTTTGGTGCAAAGCGGATCCGACACGGATACCGTTTTGACCCGAAATTATCTTTTTGCCCGTGTGTCCAAATTGGACTTATGGATAGGCTATCCTAGCTGATTTGACCATTCTGGACACGTTGGTGATGTTTGTTTTATCATCCGACAATGTTTGTAGATATTTCTCTGTGTATTTCCTTTTATTATAATTAATTCTTATTTAGTTCGTATTTCAGAATTTGTACAACGAAACTGAGATCAGTCGATTCCAGTGATCTTACATCGCTGAAATTGGCAAGATGATCATGTGGATCACTGTGATAAGATTTTTAACCTTACTGTTGATTATCTTATTTTGATTTGCGTGTCGTAGGTTTCGATGTACGTATAACGAGGTACAACTTGATATTTTAATTCTTAAATTAGAGTGATCCTGTTTGACCAAGATATATGGTATCTTGGTAGGTAAATATTAGGAATAGTGTGCTTAGGCTAGTTTTGACCTCGGTTGACCAAGTTTGACTGTTTTGACCAAAAGTCAACTATCAGTCAACACTTGGCCTAGAAATTGACTGGAACTTGACCGAAGTTGACCAGTTGACCAAAGGTCAACTGTTAGTCAACATTAGCCTACTTTGACCTAGAGTTGACCAGAGTTGACTAGAGTTGATCAGTTGACCAAAGTCAACTGTAAGTCAACCCTTGACCCAGTTTGACCTAGTTTGACTTGGGTTGACTTCTTGTGACCCAGTGTGACTCAGTGTGACCTTGTTTGACTTAGTTGACTGAGACTGACCTAGATTACGTAGCTTATACTATAGATCAAGCCTAACACTATTGAACCCTAATTAGCTTATGTATATCTTATCTTTAGGTCTGTGGCATCACTCTGAGCATCGACCCCATTTGACAGCTCAGGACCGCAGGCGAGTACATTCTCTGATAGTAGTTCCTTGTCTTGATATTTTTTGTATCCGATTCAGTTATAGTGTTTTACTTGACTCTCGTCACGATGGTACACGGACTAGTATATACCGGATTCCTATCATGAGATGTCATTCTTGGATTTTCTTGGGATACTGGTACTTGCTCGATCTTGTTCTTGTACTTGTATTGACACCGATTCCTGAGAAGGAGTAGCTACCTTCTTAGGGAATCTCGTGCCATGACGTGCTATGTCCGGATCCGTATACTATTCAGGGAATGGAGAATTTTATAGATAGTGTGATCAATGCCCACCTTGAGTTACTGTCAACCCCTTGACCAAATTTTCTCCTATATTTTTTTTGGGATATTTTACAAAACCTCCCCTAAATAATGGGCTAATTTGCGAAATACCTCCTAAAGATCTCGAATTGGTAAAACCTCCTTTCCGTCAAGACGCTGTTTGATTTTGGGTGACGTGGCAATCCGTGTGTGTTATTAAGTAAGAAAATAAAAGTTAAACAAAAATACCCTTCCCCAAAAGTCCGCCCAAAACCCAACAAGGAGGAGGGAAAATTTTCTCCTGAGAAACGTTTCGACAGTGGAGAGAGAAAGAAAGAAAGAAGGAGAAGGATGAGGAAAATTTTTCCAAAATTCTGGCAAAATTGGAGGTCTGAAGGCGAGGAGAAGGCTCGAAGGAGAGGAGAACCCAACATGCAGTCTCTAGATCCACGAACGTTGTAAGTTTCTTTTCGATTCTGTGTTATTTTTCGAACATGCAGTATTTGTTTCTTCAATTCTTTGTTTTCCTTCGATTCTTGGTTTTTAAACCAACTGTTATTTCTTCGATGTTAGATTTGGTAGAAATTTGTGCCCTAATGTTAGATTTGGTAGAAATTTGTGCCCTAATGTTAGAAATTTGTGTCCTAATGTTAGATTTGGTAGAAATTTGTGCCCTAATGTTAGAAATTTGTGCCCTAAATTTGTACCCTATTTTACAAAATCTGTGCCCTAAATTTGTACCCTGTTTTGCTAATTTGTAGTGCTAGAGTAGATTTTGGCAAGAAACATCTACTCATTCATTATGGGGGCTCTTGGCCGAAAGAACAACCATTTGGTGGACTAAGATACTATGATTACAAGAATGGAAAAGTAGTAGATTTTGGAGTCGTTGATGGAGATGAATTGTGTATGCTAGATTTGATCAATGGGATGGGAAAGTATCTGCATGGTTTGGGAGGGCTAATAACATTTCAATATTTGGAGGGTGGATTTTTAATTGATGCAGATGGAGACAAAGACTTGTTGAGGTTTTGGACTGGTTCAGATCATGAAGGACCTGATAAAGTTCATTTATTTATGGTGCATACCAATCCAATTAAGGTAGCTACAAATGAGGGAGTTGAAGATTTGATTTCGTTTTTACAATCTGAAGGAGTTGCTGAAGAACTCTTCAATGACCTTGTTGGTCTTCCTGTGAATGAGCAGCCAAGTCAGCCTCCCAGTGGGCAGAGAAGAAGATTTTCACCAAGAGTTCCACCTAGAAGAGTTCCTTCTAGTGAGCAGCCAACAAAGCCAACTCAGCCAAGCCAACCAGAGGAGCCACTCACTCAAAAGCCAGTAACACCTACTAAGAAATGCTACAAGAAAAGAGTTGCTAGTAAGGGAGAAAGACCTGAGAATGTGGCTACAGCAAGCAATGTGGTATATGCCACATCTCCTGCAAGAAGAGCTTCACCTAGAAAACATTCACAAAGGGAGCAGCAGACACCACAGAAGAGGGCAAAGGAAAATGTAGATGGAAGAGCTGCAACAAGCAAGAAGAAAGCACAAGTAGAGTTTGATGAAGAGCATGAGACTGCAGAGGAGCTTCTAGGCATGGATGAAGAAGAGTTGGATGTGCTCCCTGAGAGTACTAATCTCAATGAGGTTGACATTAATGATTTGCCAATTGAACATGAATATCATAGTGCTAGGTCTGACAGCTCTACATCCGAGGAAGAGTCTGATTCTGAATCTGAGTCAGAAGAGTCAGATGAGCCTGAGAGATTTGGAGAATACCACAAAGTTGATGACAAGTATGATGATATGTATGGAGATGTTGAGGGTGAAGACCATGTACCATGGTCTTGTGACACAGATGAGTGTTCAGTTGGTATGACATGGCCAACTATGAAGGAGTACAAGATGTGGGTGACCAGGCTATGCATTGACAATATGTTTGAAGTGAAGAAAGTGAAGGATGACCCCAAAAGGCTATGGTGCAAGTGTGTGGATCCTAAATGTTCCTTCCAACTGAATGGTAACTTGTAAGTTTCCCAATTTATTTGAATTCAGTTTCTAAATGTACCATATTTTCTTGAATTCAGTTAACTAATATTTTTTCCCAAATGTTGTTCATGTTTGCAGGCAAGGTGATGGTCACACAATAAAGATCACCAAATATGTAGAGAGGCACACATGCACAAACAGGACTGGGTCAGGAAAGAACAGAATGGCCAATGCATCATGGATAGCTGCTATTATAGAAGAGGATGTCAGAGAAGATGGATACAGCTTGAAGCCAAGGAGGATTCAGGAGAGGGTACTAAACAGGCATGGAGTCCCAGTGAAGTACTGGGTCTGTTGGAAGGCTCTAGGTAAAGCCTTAACAAAAGTTTTTGGGTCTTATGAAGATGGTTACAAGTGGACACCAGAGGTGTGTAGGCAAATTTTGCTTAAAAATCAAGGCAGTATAGCCTCAGTTGCTACTGATAGTGATGGGGCTTTCAGCTATTGCTGTCTGGGCTTTGATGCCTACTTGAAGGGCTTCAAAGAGGGTTGCAGACCATTTGTTGGCCTTGATGGATGTCATCTCAAAGGAAAATATGGTGGGATTTTGTTGTCAGCAGTGGCTCTAGATGCAAACAATGGTATGTATCCCTTAGCCATTTTCATATGTGATTCTGAGAACAAGGAAAATTGGACCCTGTTTCTTAATGCCATTAGAGATAGGGTTAATGAGCATCCTTTGCCACTGACATTCATATCTGATAGGCAAAAGGGGCTCATTCCATCTGTAAAGGATGTTTTCCCCTCTAGTAGGCATAGATTTTGTTTTAGACACATGTTTGAGAATTTTAAAGCCACACACAAGGGAAGTCACCTGAAAACCCTTGCTTGGGGGGCATCTAAAGCCTATAGAGAGGTTGACCACAAGAGGTACATGGATCAACTTGAGAATGACTCAAAGAGTGCATTTGAGTGGTTTTCCAGTGTGGAAACTAATACTTGGGCTAGGTCAACATTTGACTTAACCTCAAAGTGTGAGCATGTGACAAACAATTTCAGTGAGAGTTTCAACAGTTGGATGTTGGATGTGAGATCAAAGCCCTTACACAGAATTATGGAGGGTTTTAATTTGAAGGTAATGGGATTGATGTTTGAGAGAAAAATAAAAGTCAAGATGTGGGAGGGTGAGGGTATGATTTTGGTGCCAAGGGCAGATAGAATTGTAAAGAATAGAATGGAGAAGAAGAAGAGATATAGATTGTTTGGTGCTAGTGAATATAATTGGTGTGTAGTGAACAACAAGAGTTCCAGTAGGTGGGATGTGGACATGAAGGAGAAGTCTTGCAGTTGTTGTGTTTGGGATATCACTGGAATTCCATGTGTGCATGCAGTTGCAGTGGCCACACACTTGAGGATTGATGTCATTAGGTACACTTTCAGTTTTACTTTTCTATATCTACACTTTAGCTGTCTTATATATTAACTTATGGCTTTACTTACATTTTTGCAGTTTGGTAGATGACTTGCACAAGGTAAAGTCCTACAAGAAGGCTTATGCTGGGGTGGTAAAGGCATGTGCAAGCCAAGAGAATTGGGTAGAGGTAAAGTTTGTGTTTTGTGTCATCAATTTACTTACATTTATGCTCTAAATATTTTGGGTGATCAGTAGGCATAAAGGTAAAGTTTGTGTTTTGTACCCAGCCTGAAATGATAGTGCTTAAACCAAAACACAAGAGATCTGCTGGAAGACCAAGGATAAATAGAATAAGGACTGATATTGAAGGCACACCTAGCTCAAAGAAAGGTAAGAGAAAGTATGGACATTGTCACTCTCTAAGTCACAATATAAGAACTTGCCCAACAAGGAATGCTGCAAAGATTGATGCACAGACTCCTGGAAGGGGCAGAGGAAGAGGCAGAGGAGGAGGCAATCCTCCAGCTCAGCAACAGACTACTGGAAGGTACAATAAACATGTTATTTAATAGTTAGGATATTTTTTATGCTTTCTTATTACTTGTTCTGGTCAACATTTAGTGGCATGGAACCTGGTGCTTCTCAAACAAGAGGTAGAGGCCCAAATGCTGCTGGAAGAGGAGTTAATGTGCCTCCTTATACAGGGGTGGGTGCAGCTGGAAGAGCAGCAACAGCAGCAAACTTTCATAGCATGTATGGATTTAAAGCTGATGGCATGAGGGAAGCAACAAGACCCCAATCCCAGATCTTCAGGCCACCTAGATGGAGGCCTTAACTGCAGTTGTACTTGGTTTTTTTTTGTTGTGGACATTTTGTACAGAGGTTATTCTCTGCTTTAAGTATTTTGTGCAGTGATAGCATGTAAAAGTTTGTCTTTTAACTGCAGCTGATAGCATGTATTTTTGGGTTGTGGACATTTAGATACTCTGGAAAGTTTGTCTTCTGTAAGGATTCTATGTTTACATACTATGGACATGAAAGAGAAGTCTTGCAGTTTGTCTTTTGTAATGATACTATGTTTGGTGCATGTATTTTTCGACAGTTTATGGATGACGGCTGATTACCTAGAGTGTATGTCTAGAAACTGTGGACATGAAAGAGAAGACTGCAGCTGATAGTTGATAGCATGTTTATATATAACAAATGTCTATTTTACATTGATCTTCTTTTCATTTGGTCTAACTTCAGTGAACCTTGAAACTGACCACACAATTCACCAATCTCTTCAGGACAATCTTTGGCCCAATGTACACGACTACCACACTTAGCACACCCCTTTGCTGAATGTTGTCTTGGTGGTGGCAACTTCACAGCTTCATCTAACCACTGGAATTCAGCACAATTGAAGTGTTGACATCTCAAAAATCTTCTGTGCGGATTAGCTCGAGTGTTTCCTTCCCAAACTCTTCTTATCCCGTCACATCTTCGGCATTTTGAGTACATAAATGGGCACCCTATTGCTGAATGTGTCGACTGGCAACAAATTTGGCATTTAATCTGATCACTTTCATCAATCTCATCACTTTCATCACTCGATTTCTGCAAATTTAGAAATTAAAAATTAGTGTTTCCTCCTAACTGTAAATATAATAATTTGTGTTTCCTCCTTACTGTAAATATAATAATTTGTGTTTCCTCCTTTAATGGCAGAAATTACCTCTTTCTCTATAGATGAAGGAGCACCCCCCATGCTTGTAGGAACCTGATCTTCGGTAGAAAGTTGCACGCTGGAAGAGGATCAAGTGAAAGAGGAGGAGGATGATCGGTATAAATAGGTTGGAGAGAGGAAGAAGATGATCGGTATAAATAGGTTCAGCAAAGGAAGAAGATGACCGTTAGAGAGAGAGAGAGAGAAGACCGTTGGAGGACCCCTGCCACGTACGCAGGGGTATTTTCGTCCAACATTTTATTTTTCTACTTAATAACACACACGGATTGTCACGTCACCCAAAATCAAACAGCGTCTTGACGGAAAGGGGGTTTTACCAATTCGAGATCTTTAGGGGGTATTTCGCAAATTAGCCCATTATTTAGGGGAGGTTTTACAAAATATCCCTTTTTTTTAGTATTTGTCTCACATATAAAAATAATGCTTTATATTAGTTGTTTACTTTTAATATCAGCAGGGACCAATTGGAAATATAGGAACTGGCAGGGACTTTATAGCAAAAGTCCCCAATTCAAATATCCTTTCAACAGAACCCTTCAACGAATTCAATTTGAATTCAAATTGAAGATATCCTTTTCATCCCATCTCCTTTTCATCTCAGATTTAGCAATTGGGTATATATATATATACATATAGGAATAGCAGCCGACCTTGCACTCAAAAAACAAAACCCTAACCATCTACTTCTTCCCTACCGCAAGAATAGCTAAGGAAGAGTAGTAGTCCAGCCTCGACTCAACAGGTATTTCCTCACCCTTCAATCAATTGCAAAATTCTTGAATAAAGTTCGTTTCTGTAAACCAAGGGTAGTCTATATGTTTGTGATAATTCCTATGAGCACTCGTGTAACAGAGATCACCCAAGTGTACCCGGGTTCGAGTGCAGAGGTTAAGAATTATTAGGGAAAGAATATATGGTGTGATGGGTTGTTCTCATACAGAGAGAGAGAGAGAGACCCAGGAACATTGCAATGAATGTATACCATCCTGACTTCTCAAATTTGATATTAGCATACGAATTCCCCTTTGACATTTAATGTACAAGCCATGCCCTTAGTTCCCAGGTTAGGGTCACATTCTCTGTCAGATATTTGAGTGTTCAGACATGTAATGTTCTGCCCTCCACATTGTAGTTATCAAACCACTCATCATAAATTGACCTGTCCACTGTTATCATAGGACCAGTTCACATATGAATTGTAAATGCAATGATTCACTGCTTTGAGCATACAGGTTCAGTAACACTTGATACATCGGGGCATATCACAAAGGTTACTGGGAGTATCCTGAGTAGGATTTTTAGGGGTTAAATTGTTCTTTCCCTTTCCTTCTTTTACTCAAGTGCCACTGCCCCTTAGAGTACCCTGTAGCGCCCACTCATTCCTTAGGTCCAATTCCAGGTTTACTACAGTACATAGCTAAACCATTCAACTTGGGGATTTGCTTCTAGGTTGAAGAACCACAAGTTGGTGACAGATAAGTAGGACTATACTGATACTAGATATTAGCATCATAATTTTGTAAGGTCAAGTGTGCTGTGGCAGATAAAGGAATCGAGGCGATGTATTATACCAGATACAAGAGTTTGTAGATTTCCTATATGCAGGATTTATGCGCAGCAGTCAGTTTAGGTAAGGATGGCAAGTCTTGAAAAAGGGATGCGGATGTATGAAGTACAAATATGACCGAGTTCATAGGGGGTATTCAGTCCTGTGTTATAGAGGGGTTCACCTGTGTGGGACTTTAGGAGTAAAAGATGTCAGATGTTGAGCAGTGAGGAGTAGGGGTTGTGTATCAATGGTTGTGCCAGCAGTCAAAACCTGTTGCAGTAATTCTTGTAATGCTTGTTTCCTATACTCTTATTTTATTCCTGTTAGAGGATATGTGCCAGCAGTGGTCGAGTATCAGTAACAGTAGCAGACCACCCTAATTGTCCTGTCCTTTCCAGGGTGTTGATATTAGATCCCAGCATGGAGAACATCAGCTCCTAGAGGTCAGTTGAGGTCCTGCATCTTATACAAAATTTTCCTTTGATAGTGTAGTCCTGCACATCCATGACCTGTCCCCTATTCCATTCAATCCCTTAGCTTTGACACTGAATATTAATGTTGTGCAGTCCTAGGATTCAATTGAGTATTATAGGTCCTAATCTCCGGCTACACAGCAACATAATGAACCAACTATTTAATGGAGATCGTGGCTAGACATGTAGGACTTGTGTCCAGAAACCAGGCATGGTATCAGCCAAGTATTGTAGGGGGTAACCCATATGTTCAGTAAGAGTAATGAAGTATCAGTTTTGAGGGAAAGGGTATTAACAGATGTTTCAGTCCAGTCCCATTATAACAAAGACTTCATTGTATCAGTTACTTGGACCTTAGTTCATTAGCCTATTTTATGCTACCCATAACACTTGATACTCAGTCCTATTGGACTTGTGATTTTAGTTTAGCCCAGATCAACAAACATGTTGGTTTCTCGCATCTAGTGATTCCGTCAGTATGGGAAAGGCCTTGTTCAGGCTTAGTATTGGTTCATATGTGTTGTCCATTACTTCGTTTAAGCTCCATATCTTCTTTTGTGCAGTCCTTGTATTACTGGATTAGTAAATATGGGGATGACCTCAGTCAGTCCTTTTCTAATGTGTCAATTCCATTACCAATTGTACATTCCATACTTCCATGATATCAGCCACGAAGAGGGGAAGAGACTGAATATGGTGGTGCTAAAGGCTTGTCATAGTGAATTTTGGTTATGGAGAGTGGTGTGATCATTATCCAATCCTTATCTACATGAGGTCAGGTCTTTGGAGAAATGTAACATGTATTAAGGTCTGACAACGCCATTATAAGATGATTTCTACATTTTGTTGTAAATTACATCATGGAAAGAGTCCCGAAGAGCATGCTTTTCATGTATTCCCCTTCATTCAGTTGGTAATTTATACAACTAGAGCGTCTACTGTTTCTACCGTCCTTCTCTTTTCCTGTTTATTAAGGATGTATTTTGTCTGGTGGAAAGTGAGGGAAGGGATAGAAAGGTGAAAGTGTTTCATGTACAAATTGGATCCCACTAACATAGGATCAAGTTTCATTTTTCCTTCCTTTCTCTCATTTCTTGTCAACCAAATGTAGCATAAGTCAAGGCAAATGCCTGTATATTCTTAATTCTGTTTGACAGGGCATCCACAAGCTAGGTAAACTAAGAGTGATAGATAAAGACAGATTGGGAGCTTTCCTATTATCGAATATTTGTAACATTTCTGTTTTCTTGCCTTAATGATGGACTGTGCGCTACATGCTCTACTACATTAGGGTATTAGTGAATCTCAGATTATATTTGTGTTATCATGTTGTGATTTTTGGAGGCAGTTCCATTGACCCTTGGCATTAACTGCTCCCTGCAATGTGTGAACAGGAAGTTGGCATGTTAATTGCATGCAACGATTCCTTTATTGCCTCTCTACTATTGTCCTTTTAGTTCTTCTCCTTTCACTTCCTTATAAAGACCATGAGTCATGTCATGATTTTGGCTATATGCCTTGTGTTCAGGTTCTCCTTTCTGATTGCTAGGTCTACGTGGGTGGTGTTACCTGTGCATAGGCTAAATCAAGGCAAGAGGGTAGTCACAAGAGTAGACTGCTACTCATATAGATAGCAAAGTAGCAGTCTTTACCTTTATCTCCTACGGCTAGACTAAATGGAAGTAATGGTTCAAGGGAGAGGTATGTTTATGTGTAGTCAAAAGGGGGAAAGGAACTTTGGGTATTAGGAAACTGAAATACAGGTAGTTATTAGAGTGTCAAGGGTAAGGAGATATTTTGGATATCCCCAAAACATGAGAGCAGTTCGATTTGAGATTGAAACATGCACACACCATATCAGTCGAGGAATATGCATTATAGGCCACTAAACATACAAGTACAATACTGACGCCAATATGCACATGTTTATTGCCAATATGATCAAGGGATAGATAGCCCAATGCCTTAAAATCACTAGAACTATAAGAAGAATTAACAAATAGTTAAGAGATAGACTTGTTCTTAATCTAAACTCATGTATTGATCATTACAAAATTCATCGAACAGGTTACTTGGACATCGATACGGATTCTGACCCGTATCCACATCTCAGGACCAAAGGCAAGTATACCTTGCCTTTCTACACAGCTTTATTTCCATGCACTGTCTTTATTTATTATCCAGTTTTTCTCATATTATTGATATGTATCTTTCATATCCTGTTCGTATATTGGTATCATTGATTTGTAGACCGTGTTCACAGTTAGCTTTGTGTCTTATTGATCGTGTCTTGATTGAGTCGTGCCTCCTTGTCTTGAAATCGTGAAGCTAACCTGCGAGTCCACCTTAGGGACGAGGGTTAGTAGCTATATGTGTCTTAAGCTAACCTGCGAGTCCACACTAGGGACGAGGGTTAGTAGTTGTTGGTCCACACCTGCGAGTCCACGCTAGGGACGAGAGTGATGCTAATCTGCGAGTCCACACTAGGGACGAGGATTAGTAGTAGATGCTAGCCTGCGAGTCCACACTAGGGACAAGGGTTAGCAGTATAGGGTTTACACCTGCGAGTCCACACTAGGGACGAGGGTGATGCTAACCTGCGAGTCCACACCAGGGACGAGGGTTAGTAGTTCAAACCTGCGAGTCCACATTAGGGATGAGGGTTTGAGTATTCGTTTCGATTATCCGTTGACATCTTGACATGAGTTCTCTAGTCCTTGTTCAGCAGTTTATTTTCGTGTAGACAGTTTATAGATTCGTGCTTTATTCATTGCACCGTTTTATTTGTTTATTCTGTATTTTTCTCCATGCATAATAAACTGTTAGAAATGCTCGTTTTTATGTATCTTGCTAGTCCTCTGAGGACCTGATGATCTCTTCAGGTTAGCCGAGTTTGAGTCAGGAGCAAACAAGAAGGTTTGAGCTAGCATCGGATCGCAGCGCTTGTAATTGAGGTGGTCTAGATTAGCAGTTTTTATTCAGTTAGTTACTCCCTGTATTTTTCTATTTTTCCGTCTATTGGTAGTGGATTTGTGTCCACCGGACGTGACAGTGATTCTTGATATTCAGTTACTTTCATTATCGTTCAGTTCATGTCTTCTTTTTATTGATCTTGATTGTGACATGACTTTTATGTGGATGAGATATAGTTTTTCCGTGATTCTAGATTGCCGTGACTTGAGTATAGACAGCGTACTACCGCCGACACTGCGGCGTAGGCTGGACTTGGACACGTTTCGTATCCGAAAAGCGGGTACGGGTCGTGACAGTTACTACTTGTATCATAGCTATACCCTCACCTCACGATGGGTATAGCCTGACCTGTGCTACTACTTGCTCCATAGCTTGCCATCCCGGCCGGGCCGAGTCCACGTACTTGTAGCCGGTCGGCTGGAAGCCTGATCTTGACCCATACCGATCACATTATGCTATAATATTCGAGGCACATTTTACATTTATTATATCAGTTACATATTACAGTTCAGCTTACTTTTCCTGCATGATTCACCTTGACATTATTTCCAGTTTATATATCCTGTTTTACTTACAGTCTTGATATATCATCTTGTATTCCATTATGATTGTCTCTTACAGCATTTGTCAGTACTATGAAACTGTTGTTAGTTTATGTACTCGTTTCCATCCTGACTGGATACGTTGATAATATTTTAGGAGTTGTTATACCATTATTAGACTTCATGATGTTGCTAGCTGAGGTGGATCTCACTATCCTTCTATGTGAGTTGCCTGGTAGTTATCATTAGTTCGTCTTGTCTTTTTTTCTTTATTTTTCTGTCTTATGATTCCTTTAGTAGTTTCTAGTTGTTCTTGTGCCTTAGTTATCTTTTCTGTCTTATCTTCTTTAGATGTTGGGTTGTGATTGAGTACATTTGTAGTTCATGGACCTTCTAGATGTAGTGTATATTTATTGGGTACTAGACAGCGTTCTACCGCCGATACTGCGGCATAGGCTGGGCGTGGCCCATGTATTCGTATCCGTATATCCGGGTGCGGGTCGTGACAACGTCATCTACCTCGAAAGATCACATCACTTGCTTTGCCCAAACCAACACAGGTATTCCTGCGCGTGCTCTTGCAGCAGCTGTCCACCAACCAGGTTGGATTATGGACTCTGGGACATCTCGCCATGTCACGGGGTCCCGCGGTGAGTTCCAGGACTATACTCACCTACCGACGCCGGAGAGCATTCAGACTGCTAATGGTAACTCCAGTCCTGTCATGGGTAAAGGCACTGTCGCATGCACCCCTTCTCTGACTCTCACCAATGTCTTACATGCTCCGTCTTTTCCTGTCAATCTTCTTTCTATTAGTGCCATTATTCTTGATCTTAACTGTACTATTTCCTTTGACATTCCTACGGTGACTTTTCAGGAGAAGGGGACAGGACGACGATTAGGGACTGGCACATGGCATAAGGGGCTGTGGTACTTGGACTTGACTGGACTGGACAAAGCATTGGCATCTCTGGTAGCAGACACACCACCGAAAGATTCACGGCGCAGTGTAGAAGATGAATTGCTACTCCACCACCAGCGTGTCGGTCATTCTTCTTTTAAAATTATTAGTCATATGTATCCGTCCTTATACCAAAGGGCTAATAAAGAGAAGTTATTTTGTAATGCATATGAGTTGGATAAACATACCAGAAGCACGTATGTGAGTTCAGGAAGTAGAAGTTCAGCTGCATTTGATATGATACATTCGGACGTATGGAGCCCTTGTCCTACAACCGGTATTAACGGTTTTCGATGGTTCGTCACTTTTATTGATTGTTATACTCGCGTGACATGGGTCTACCTTATGAAGAATAAAAGTGATGTCTTTGAGGCGTTTCGAGACTTTCATCGTCGGGTAGAAACACAATATGGCACTAAAATTAAGTGCTTACGATCTGACAATGGGACGGAGTATACAAATAAGAAGGTTGCTGAGTATTTATCCACTCATGGAATACTACACCAAACTTCATGTGCCTATACACCGGCACAAAATGGTGTGGCCGAACGAAAGAACAGACATCTGCTGGAGGTCGCACGGACGATGATGCTGGCTATGAATGTCCCGAAACACTTATGGGGGCAGACAGTGTTAACGGCCTCTTATCTCATCAACAGAATGCCATCTCAGGTATTGGACTGGAAGACACCGTTGGAGATGCTTACTGGTGCAACCACGTACACTGTTCCACCGAAAGTATTTGGGTGTGTATATTTTGTCCAAGATAATAGGCCAGAAGTTGATAAACTGGATCCTAGAGCGGTTAAATGTGTCTTTGTCGGGTACACGACAACTTAGAAGGGATACGCATGTTGGAGCCCAGTTGAGCGAAAGATGTTTGTAAGCATGGACGTTACATTCAGAGAACTGGAACCATATTATGGTTCGGATGACGGTTCAGCGTTTGGTGACACACCTAACACAGAGGGTGTTAGATGTGAGGGGGAGAAAATAAGCCCATCTGTGGTGGTCGGATCGGTCCCATGTCCGGTCGTAAAAAACTGGACGACAGGAAGAGAAAGCAGTGACTCCGATACAGAAGATGAAGAAGATACATATGTTAAACATGGGAAGCAACAGACAATGGCAAAGGAGCTCCAAGTCTACAGAAGACAACAGAAGTCCAGTACTGTGCCTGTACCGTGCCCTGTGCCTACTGTACCAAGTCCCTCGTCTACTCCTGCTCCAACTCTTGAAGATGTTGCCCCCGCACTGAATCAATCTGATTCTGATGCGGATCTCTCTGACTCTGATGGTATGATCTCTCCACCTCCTATTGCTCCCTTAAGGAGCATCAATGCGGGTAAGGCTCCTAGTCGTTTTGATGATTATGAACATGATATTGCCAACTACCTGTCTTATTCTAACATTTTTTCGAATTATCGAGCCTTCATTGCATCATTAGACTCTACTTCGTTGCCCAAAAGTTGGCAGGAAGCAAAGAAAGATCCAAGGTGGAAAGCTGCAATGATGGAAGAACTTGGGGTACTGGAGAAAAATAAGACGTGGGAGCTGGTTCCATTACCCAAAGGAAAGAAAACTGTGGGATGCAAATAGGTGTACACAGTAAAGGAGACGTCAGAAGAAAAAGTGGAACGATACAAGGCAAGGTTGGTTGCAAAAGGATACACACAATCATATGGCATCGACTATGATGAGACGTTTGCTCCAGTAGCGAAAATGAGCACCGTAAGAACTCTGGTCTCCATTGCAGCAAACTATGGGTGGAAGCTATACCAGTTAGATGTGAAGAATGCCTTTCTCCATGGGGACCTACAAGAAGAAGTGTACATGGACTTCCGCCAGGGTGCTACGCTACAGAATCAGACGGAGGGACATCGCATGAAAAAGTGTGCAAACTAAAGAAGTCGCTATATGGACTCAAGCAATCTCCTCGAGCCTGGTTTGACAGATTTAGAAAGGCTGTTATAGGTATGAGATACCATCAAGCAAATGCAGATCATACGGTCTTTCTTCAACATGCAAGAGGCCACATCACTATATTTGCTGTATACGTGGATGATATAGTAATCACATGTAATGATGAAGTCGAGATCGCTAAGCTGAAGTCAAAACTCGCGAAGGAGTTTGAAGTGAAGGATTTAGGAGCGAGGATGTACTTTCTAGGTATCGAGGTGTGTGAAGGGGAACAAGGAATTGTTCTCTCACAGAGAAAATACGCACTAGATCTGCTGAAGGAGACAGGGATGCTGGGATGCAAAGCAGCAGTCACTCCAATTGACCAGAAGTGCAAGTTGGGAGCAGAAGCAGGAGAGCCACTTGATTGTGAAAGATATCAACGACTTGTAGGGAGATTGATTTATCTGGGGCACGCTCGCCCTGATATCTCATTTGCGATGAGTGCAGTAAGTCGCTACATGCATGATCCAAGAACGGGTCATATGGATGCAGTGTTTCAGATCTTAAGATATCTGAAAGGGACACCAGGGAAAGGACTATGGTTCAAGAAGAATGGATGTATAGAAGTTGAGGGATACTGCGATACAGACTGGACGAGCTGCATAGACGATAGAAGGTCTACCACGGAATATTGTGTCTTTGTAGGAGGAAATTTGGTCCCATGGAGAAGCAAGAAACAGTCAGTGGTAGCACGGTCTACAGCTGAAGCAGAATACAGAGCTATAGCTTTAGGAGTGTCGGAGTTGTTGTGGGTGAAAGCGTTGCTGACAGAGTTGAAGCTGGACAAGGGAGCACCGTTACGTCTTCTGAGCGATAGTCAAGCTGCAATAAGTATAGCTAACAATCCAGTTCAGCACGACAGAACGAAGCACATCGAGATCGATCGATTCTTCATCAAAGAGAAGCTGGAATAAGGAATATTGAAGATTGATCATGTTCGCTCAGAAGAACAAGTGGCAGACTGTCTAACTAAGGGTCTTAGTTCATTAAGTCTGTCGAAGCTATGTAACAAGATGGGAATGAATAATATCTATCGCCCATCTTGAGGGGGAGTGTTGAGAACTAATAAGGGATTTAGTCCCACATTGGAAAATGTAGTATGAAGAGGAGCTAGACTCCCTATAAGTAGTGGAGTAGCCAATCAATAAAAACACAACAATTATTCTCTACACATACTTATGCGCCCATAGGTGCCAGCCTGCTCTATATAAAAAGCATCACTCTTCAGAGTTGTACGCGAGAATAGAGAGAAAACCGAGAGCCACAAATCACTCTTGAAGGGCGCCTTTGTTGTTGCTGCCAATGCTCATAGGCGCATAGAACTTTTCAAACTCATTTTGAGTTCCAAAGTCAATCCGAGGGTGACGAAGAGCGTTCCAGAGGTTCATGCTTGAACTTGCTGGTTCCTGAGAGCAGATCGGGTATAGGCCAAATCTTGCTTTGAGCACCGGTGACTTGTTCACTCCAGCGAGGAGTTTCTCTTTGTATTTTCTTTGTTGTTTTTGTTCTATCTCATTGTAGCGTCTGCGAATGTAAATAGGAGAACACTTTTTCACTTGTTGTTGTATTTTGCATTTTTTTTGAAGTCAGTTTGTAACCGTTTTTTGTGCTTTATTTGAGTTGGCTAGAGTACAGGTATCTCGCGAAAACTCTACGTCTCTTTTGGTGTTGGCAAGAGTGCAGACTTTGTCTTGTGAAAACTCTTGCCTACCTTGGATCTCTCCTATCCTGAGATTACTTGGGGACCGATACAAGCCACCGGTCGACAAGAACCAAAAAAAAACATTCAGCGAGGGCTCGATCATTTCAGGAAGTTGCACTCTAATTTGCAAGGGCATGAGCCATTATTGAGAACCAGTGTCCATTGACCTAATCATTGTTGACAATGTGTCTTTATATGGATCTATTGTTACTATGAGGTCAATGGGAAGATTAAGACATGACATGAACTCATTAATAAGGAGAGCAGAATTTTAGCTACATAAATTTTATTTGAGTTTGTATCTTGTATTTCTTTTTGTCTCAATGCTCTCTTGAACTTTTGTTTTGTTTAGTTTAATTATCATTATTAATGAAATGCGGGGGTTCTTCTCATCATTTATTCTATATATATAAAAAAAAATCTCCCACACATGAAAAAATAGTATTCCAAAACTAAATATACATCTACAGAATACAAGAAACTAAATTGAAAGATTAAAAAGAAAAAAAAAATCATCCATCAGAGATTTGAGTATAAGAAGCATAGCATTTGCAACACCAAGTTATATCCACAAGGAAGAAGAATAATAGACCAACTTATTACATGCTAAATCAAAGGATTTCAATCATTTGAGCCTAATCCACATTGAATCGACAATACATTGCACAAGAACACTGAAACCGAGCAGTGTTAGCTTTTGGAAGCTCTGTTAACTTTTTTTTTTTGAGTTTGGAGCTCTTGGAACTCGTAAGTAGTCATTCCCAAACCTTCAACCACTTTGAGTCTGCCTGTATATTTGCAGAATCCAGTCCAGGTAACTGCTGGCTCCGGCAGTCTGGTCCTCGACGAGCTTCGACAGGAGCAACGAGTTTTCCCTTGGCTGTTCACCTTGCATTACTACATGTCCTATGTGACAGCAACAAGGATCATTCTCCCTCATTCTGGTCAGGGTCCTATTCAATTTTCTCGATACCTCGTTGTTATGTTCATGAAGAGCGACCTGCAGTACCCAAAAAAAAAAAAAATCTTACGCTAAGGACCTATATTTGTCACATTTGTGAAGGCCCAGGTATTTGGCACCAGCTAACTTTGGTACAAGGTTTTGATGCATCATGCATCCATTTTTGTACTTCCACAATGTGATACTGCCTAATTAACCAAATTCATATTGGGGGGAATTCGAATGGCGGAGATGAGCAATTGTATCTATCATTATATGATGTGTAATTAAAGATAAATAAATGAATTTGGGTTGAAATGCAGGATGATATTATAAATTATTTTCGGAAATAAATATCCTAGCCTGTACCTATGTTTTGTCTACAAACTGTCTTGATGAGGAAAGCATGCAAGGATTCCCTGGAAAAAAAATAGATTTCTAGGGACGTACCTAATACATTTAAACCAATATCTACAATAAAAGTTCTATATATGAGAAATCAGTTGATGTTCACAGAAGGATATGTGAAAAACAATTTTAGGATGGAAAAATGTTATATGAGGTGAATACAAGTGCTTCCACTACAATCTATCTTGCACGGACGGACACAGGAGAATGGTGTCCGTATCCTCATCATATTTTTTTGTACTGTATCATATTCATGCAACATAGGTGACTACTATTCTACCTATTTGAAGAAGTCCTTATCCCGTATCTGTATCCTCATCATGTCTGTACCTGTTCGTACCTATTTGAAGATGTCCTTATCCCGTAGTTGTATCTTGTCTTTATCCATATTTGTGTAGGTATTCGTGCAACATAGAATCCAATATAATAGCCTAGTATTGCTGGAATCATCGTAGTCAGAGATAAACAATGTAAAATGTCCGAAACGAGCATGCGAGGAATCCGAATCACCATAGCCAGATATAAACAAGGTAAAGTTTCTGAAACCGGGCATGCCAGGAATCGAATTCCTGGAAGTAACAGATATTCAGAATAAGACACATGATTCAATCATGCACCTCCATAAGAAACATGTTAGGATCACGTTCTAGTTAATAAATGGTGTTAGGAATCAGATTTTATTTGAAAGTTAAAATACTAATTTCTTCCTTCAAGTTTTGTTAGTATATTTGGATTAATTTCATCTTATCGGACAACAGCAAGAACATCATAAGATTTATCATAAGCTTTATAAGACGAATGGGAAAAAAAAATATCTAAACACAAGTATCAAAATGTGAACTGGGCCCTTTTGGTTGATCCATTAGATTTTCCTGGAAATGCTTAGGCTATAAAAGAGGATCGTATAAAACTTTTATAATTTGAGTTGATTTATCATATTATGCTCTCTCAAAATATGCAATACTATAGTTTATACAACATAGAAGAACTGATATTGTATAATTAATGGCACAAACTCAATACCTTGGTTAAATCGGGTAGGGCAGGTAAATCCACACCAAGGATATCATTAACTAGACCAGACGGTAGCATCCTACCAAGCCAGATAACGAAGCTGAACCCATCGTCGCAGATGTATAATCCACTGGTGTTTAAGCTTTGCGCTGTTAAAGCTAACTGCTTCAACGACCCTTCAAAATCGTATGTCGTCTGCAAATAAAAATGTGGAAACAAAACATAACCGGCCATGTCCATCCCACATATGTACTTTTGAAATTGCACAGCAAAAAAAAAACGCAAGAACTTGATTGACAATTTTGGTTTTGTTGTATACCTTCTAATTCATACAAAGTTTTTTGTATCCTAAAAATATTTCCTGTTGCATAGATAAGTTTGCCATATATCCGTTACGTAACTTGTAATCATTTTACTCAATAAATTACAAATGTCTAAGAACATCTCAATTTCCATGCAGAAGCTAAAAACCAAACTTTAAAAAAAAAACTAAAAGAAATTTTGCTCCATAGATCTTGTGAAGTAAATGTTTAAGGATCTTCAATACCTTAGTGAGGATCTCGTCAACTTTAATCAAGCTGGGGTAGAGAAATTTAAGCATCCTTCTCACGGGCAAAATCATAAGACCGAAACAAGCAGCACTACGCTCATCTGGAGAAGCATCGGCATACCCTCCACAAAGTGCCACAGACTTGCAGAGCGATAGCGCATATAATGGCAGGAATTTTAACGATTCGGGAAATATCAGAAGTCCACCCAACCGGTGTTGCACCGAGTACAGGTTGCGGTATTCCTTAAGGCTCCTCACAATCTTCAACTGGATAAGCTGACGAGCGTCCTCAAGCTTGTGGGAAAGGGTTTTCTCGATTGCTGCATGTTGCTGAACCGTTATAAAAAGATGATTGTGGAAAGGGAAGAAGTAGAAGGTACGGAAACGGACCAATCCTACTCATCAAGGAAATAATTGCTCCAGTATCTGTCCGGCGGTACATCTCAGCAAGATCTCTTACCACAGGGGCAGCTAGTGTATGGACTCTGATACGTCTTTCACCTGAAGATGTAGTATATCTTTTGCTAGCTAAGGAAAACTTAATAGCATTAGAAGTATTGCTAAGAAAATCGTGATATGGACTAAACAAAGTAAGGATAGTGTTTGATAGTTAGTTCAGCAAATGATGAAATCATCATGAAGACAAGAAGAACTTGTTGACATTATTTGACTGAAACATACATTTTTTCCATATGCAATGATGTCGGGTTCAGGAAATACTTTCCCAAACTAGAAGCTACTCACACTAACCTAACCACAAATGGAGTAAATGATATGCAAAGGCAATTGGCGCCACATAATATGAATAAATTACCCAAATATGACCATGATAATGGTAATCAGCAAGTGTTTAGGCAAAATGTTGCTGATTATGTTCGGAGTGGAATGACTTGATTGATGCATAAAATTAACGAGAACGTTGTGAAACGAAAGATGCATATCACTTTAACTGAGAGACGATTTTTAGAGAGATGATCGCGTACAACATTTCTATTTATTTGCATTCATCTTTAGGCTAGAGGTGGCTGGACGCAACATAGATTTTCCAGAATTTGCGTGTATAATCAAAAACATATCAGAAGGAAAACGAAGGAAAGAAAAGATGAGCATAAGAAGCTGCAATCAAAGAATTTAGAAGATACACCAGGGCAACTTGGAAATACCCAATCTGGGTTGACATCAAGGTCACTTCCAAAGATAGCTGCATTGCGTAGGCTTTATCACAATCTACAGTCGGGAGAGCCAACAAGTCCATAGACTTCAGCATAAAGTGCCCATGGTAGGTAGTAAACCGCATCCCTGAACCGCAAAGATACATTTTACGACACAAATATAGGTATGTTTAATAACCGTGTCGTAAGTAAGACCTTTTCCACATCTAATGCGCATCACAGCCTCCCAGGCCGTCTCCCTGGTAAGGTCCCTGGCTAGCTCGTGTCTAAGTTTCTCCCGGTGAATGGATGCCTGAAAACATGGATAATGATACACCTGGCCACCTGAACATTTGGCAAGATATCCTGGATATTAAGTTGAGGTTAAGTTAGGGAAAGAAATTCCTGCAAAAACTAACCATTATTGGTATTAGTTACGGGTGCTGCTATTAGCACTCCTAAAATGTCATTCGGCACTGCACTTTAAATTTTTAACATTCAAATTCCAAATTTGTCCATGCATTAACATTATTGGCACTCCTAAAATGTCATCCTACACTCCTCCCTCCATGCATGCACAAATTAATGTCATATTTAATGCAAAGGTATATTTGGAATCTGAATGTTAAAAAAATTAAAGAGGAGTGCCGAATGACATTTTAGGAGTGCTAATAGTAGCACCCTTAGTTATTGAATAACTGTTACCTAAAGAAGGTATCCCAGAGTAGGTGTCACTGAAAGCATATATATCCACTGAAATTTGGCTCTTTGCAAATTCGGAGGCCATCATCTTATAGAATGGATCTTCAGGAATCCGTAAGGTATGTTCCTTGTCGGTTCCATACATATGAAGGTCATCCGTTCTCAACCTTAATCGGCCAACACCAAGAGAAGGTAAAGTACTCTGAAAAATGAGCAATTTTCCTCCGTGGTGGCTCTGTCAGAAGATGGATCAAACAGTTCATCTACATGATGCAAATTGTAGAACCAAAGGAAGAAAAAAAACTCACCATGACCATAAATGCGGCTTTCAGAGCCGGCCCAAAGGCAGATTCTACATTTGTATTGTCCCGGAACATACATGCCAAGCTATCTAGGAAAGAATCCACCAAGTTCCTTGATTCAAAGAGATTGACAAGAAGACCATCGGAAAATGGTAGGAATATATCTTCTAGATCCGATACCACCATCATCTGAGGTTGTGTCAAAGAGGACTGGATACAAAAAAAAAATATGAATGAGTAGCATCCTTTTTAGAGAAGATATTATCAAGAAGATGGGAAAAAACTTACCTTCAAACTATAAAAATGTAGCGTGTTGTCAAAGGTTAAGAAGCCGATTTGCGTCCTAGGAAACCCAGGAAGCTCATCGAGGCAAGATCTTATGGTTTTAGCTAATACCTGCAAATATACTTTGACATCAAAAGTAAGAGGTCCGGCACCATAATAGAACACAAAATGAAATCATTACGCCATAACTTAGCGAATAACCAGGATTGGTGAACTTGAGATTGCAGCACAAGGAAAGAAATAGATCATGACAGAAGTAAATACAGTATATTACAAGTTAGTGACCATTACCTCAAGTAACCCTGTTTGAACTGAAGATGCTGAAACATCGACAAGGAAAAAATATGTTGGTGGCATTGGTGGCCTAACCATATACTCAGATGGAGCAACAAATTCTACACTTCCCTTGCAGAGCTCAGGTCGTTGATTCACATCACATCTTCTTCCACTTGCATCCAAAGAACAAAAATACTCCACCGGAACTGGATGGAAAATATAATGCTGATCAGCCTACACTTCTTTCAGAAGATATCTGGAGAAAGGCAAAAGGATAGGCAGCATGACATACTTCAACCCCCCTGAAACTTGTTATCTTTCCTTGTCTTAGAAACTCGTTATTATGATTCTTAATAGATTTATGAAATTATATCTATTAAAATTGGACTATATATATATCCAGATTCATGTGCATTACAAAATCAGCAATAGAGCTTGTATGAATAGATGGTCGTGTTTATTCTTAAAATTATATTGATTAAATTTAGACAAATTGTTACTCTCTATTTGATCTCTTCCATTTCATTACCTTATGTTAGAGTTTCCTTTTGCCCCTTGTCATTAGTTTCTGTCTATGTATGTCAACAAATGTGAGCTGACTAGTATCAACCATAGTTAACCATTAACCAGCAAATCGTAATAAAGCAGAGATATCAATTGATTTGGAAGACATCTAGATCAGTTGATAATTTAGATATCTAATAGGGTTTTTTTAGGCTTTGGGTATCGAACAAGTTGTAAAATTTGCATTTGTGTCTCCATAGTCGACGTAATTAGTATTCGAATTTTGGACCAACGGTTGACTCGATTGACTGGGTTGTGTTGTTGTAAGAATCATTGTATCTACCTCATGGTAGATGCACACATATACCTACTATATTTTCATTTCTTTTGTGTACTATACTGACTCTTTCGTCATCTGTGTACATGAATGACAAGACAATCGTTGTTGTAAGAATCATTGTATCTACCTCGTTGTTGTAAGAATCATTGACAATAGTTGTGTTGTTGTAAGAATCATTGTATCTACCTCATGAATGACTCGATTGACTGGGTTGTGTTGTTGTAAGAATCATTGTATCTACCTCATGGTAGATGCACACATATACCTACTATATTTTCATTTCTTTTGTGTACTATACTGACTCTTTCGTCATCTGTGTACATGAATGACAAGACAATCGTTGGTCCAAGATCCAAACACTAATTTGAACGATTACGGAGACCCAAATGCAATTTTCACAACTTTAATTACAACAAAGTTGAGATACAGACAAGTGGATATTATTTTCATTATACAACTAAACTAGATCAAAAATATTTTACTGAGGTATCTACCATCATTGAGCAGAGCACAAATGTTGCAGAGCCACTTCCTGCCACCATCTGTGAAAGTCACATACGGATTTACGTACGTCCGACAGCTCTGACACCTGACAACGCCTGCTGCACCGAAATTAACCAACGGCACCTGGAAAGAACAGCAACAAACAACACCAATATGTACAATGAGGTTTTCTTACTGACACAAAACACAGATACAGATACAGATACAGGGGTGTCTGAGAAAAGATACTGATGACCTACAAGAGCACATTGTTACCGACCCCATCCGGAGCATCTGCCAGAGGGTGAACTACCGCTCCCAGCGGCAAATGCCACCTGGCGAGGAGGGACCGAGAGCTAGGTATGGCGTGAGTTGTCAGCCTCACGAATCTAGGATGGCAGTTCGAAGGGTACGTCTCCAGAATAGAAGACGGAGGCTCCCCCTCATCGTCTAACGGCCTTGGCAGCGACTCATGATCGATACCTTGACCGAAAGGTAAAGACTGGAAATCCTCGACTAGACCTTGAAGGGTATCTCCTGCAGGAGGTTTTGTACTAGTTTTCTGTGTTTGTTCATTGTATCCGCCGGGCAATGGTGGATGCAGAGATGGTCCAGCTGCGCCGGACGATGAACGTGAACCTCCCCGCAGGCTGGCCACAGGGCTGCAAGAGCTGAAAGGAGTAAAGGTTTGTGGAGGTGGCAGAACATCTGACAGAGGTTTTCTGGGCAAGTTTGTTGAGTCTTCATTCCCTGGCTGCATAGTTGATTTCAGGTATACTCAACAGGCAGAGGTAGTTACCTGCAACATATTGTCGACGGTTAGGGTATGCTTGGTAATGGTGTTTTTACCGGTTTTGGAGGGTTTTTTTGAGTCCGATGTTTACGAAAATCATGTTTGGTAAATTTTTTGAGGCACTGGTTTTGGTCGGCTCAAACCCTCCAAAAACTTACCATCATAAAAAACATAATTACAACTACTACTATATAAAATAGTCTAATAACATGAATTTAATATCTACAAGTAACAAATATAAGAATAGTTTAGGTTGGTGATAAATTCCTAATCACATAATATAATTTAGAGTTTCAATATTTTCTTGCCGTGACATGTCACATGACAATAGACAATGATATAACATTGCTTTAGGAGGACTTTCGTTTCTATATATGTAATTTTATTATTTTAAAACACTTTCAGAAACGTTAGCTGATGAATTATCAAACAAGGATTGGACTTGTTTAAACCCTGCTACTTAAAATCATCCAAAACCGGACCTCACTCATAACCGGTACCTCAAAAACACCACATAACCGGTATCCAACAATTGTCAAGCATATCCTTAGAGCTTAAACATGAAAGAAGTGTAGTCCAAGAACAAGGTATCAATGAATGAAAGAATGCAGCATATACTGAAAGGACAAAATTGAAAATTAATAGGATGCATAATGAACATAAAATATAGACAAAAAAAAAAAAAAAAACAAGAAAATAAGTTTCATAAAGGAGTCTCATGTGTGACCTCCATAACTGAGATTCTAGTAGAGAGGCTTAATGGAGAATCCATCTCTATATCTCCATTAGCAGAGATCTTCCACTTCTTGTTCTTATGCTCTCTGTTGTTAGTGATTCAATTCCTCTCCCTTTTCACTCTCCACTATACATGATTTTTTATTTTTAGGTAAATCGGTGGGAATAAATTTCCCCCATGTTTCATCAAAGATAATTAACGAAACAAAACCCAATCACAAAAAAAACTCGATAACACGAGAAAAATATAAAACTAAGCATACACACGACGAGATATCGTAGCTAGAAATTATCGTAGTCATGGACTGGAAACTCACTACAAAAAATTTCGAATTTCGGTGACAAGTGGTTTGTGACAAGTACGTGGACTGGACGTATGCCAACATCTTGCAGTATCCTTAACACGTTTGGTTTGTCCCATCCTATTCTCCGATCGCCTTCAATTGTTGTGATTGGTCACCTGAGATGACGTGGTCCCCATCGATTCGTCACCTTAACTTGCCCTGCCATGCGCCCACCCCCCACACCCACACCCCCCATCATTAAACTATATATATATTTATATCCAAAGAAGGACAACATTTGATTTATTTCTTTTCTTGGGAATGTAGACATTACGTACGTAGCTCGCCAAAAAAAAAATGTAGCAAAGTCTACTACGTACCATTGTGAAGCGGCGGAAGAATGGAATGGCCGGAGATCCGACGTTACCAATAAGGAGAGTATATCTCGCGGGGACGGAGGAGTATATATATTTATATATATAGATATATTTGCCGGCAAAAAACATCATTTTTGAAAGAAGAAAAAAAAGAATGTTGTTAAAGAATTAGAGTATGATCCTATAAAAGAGGATGACATTTGAGTTTTTTTTTTTTTTTTTCTCTCTCTCTCTCTCTCTCTCCTATAGTCGAAGAGAAAAATATTGGCTAATCTGGGAACGCGACCATTACTATTAAAAAAAAAGGGTTGCTACGTTGTCCAAGGATTTGGACTCCAATCATGGTCCGCGGGTCACGTGTCGTCCCTTCATTGGAGGGAGGCTGCTGAAAATGAGGGGTGGGCCCGGACTGGCCCGCCTAACACCTCTACAGTAGGGATGGCAATGGGGCGGGGCGGGGATCATACTCCCCATCCCCGTCCCCGAGTAGTATGCGAATCCCCATCCCCGTCCCCATCCCCGGTCGGGTTTAAACTTTTATCCCCGTCCCCGTAACCCACCCCATTAACTCTTTTGGGAATGGATTTTTTCGTCCCTGTCTGCCTCCCCGTTAATAAATTTTTCTGTATAGTATAAACTATTTCATTCCAAAAAAGATTTACAAGACATGTTGATAAAACATTGATTTAATAAAAATTATATCTAGTACTAGATAGATCATACTCTCATACAAATGTGTTGCACATATAAGTATAAGTAATCGGGATCGAAGATTTACCGGGGCGGGGAGTACAATACCCATATCCGGCCCCAAATACGATCGGGGATTTTGTTTAATCCCTATTTCCGTTCCCATCCCCGTTTCTATATCCCCAAACCCGTCCCCATCGGAGAAAAAAAGTCGGGTCCTCGTCGGATTCGGGGGAAGTTGTCATCCCTACTCTACAGGTGGGCAAGGAGGTTACACACAAGGAGAGCAGATCCGTTGTTTCTAAAATGAGCGTCCTAATTCTTTTTTTTTCCTATGCATGCAACTTTTGATATCCGTAATTATCTAATTCTTTAAATAAAAAACATAAAATTGCATGGACAATATCGAATTTCTCTTCAATAACGTAAAAGGCACAAAATTTAGAGTATTTGCAAAGGCAGCCAAAAAATGCTACTTTAAACGGCGTAAATTTTGCATATTCTTTTCTTTTTTCCAAGAACAATGTTTCGAGAAAATGGAAAATGTTAAGAAAACGTAACTAAGGTACCGTTTGGGAAGGGTGGAAAATGGGAGGAAAGATAAAGTTGAGGGAAAAGTGAGAGGAAAATTTTAAATGATGGTGTTTGGAAAGGGGGAGAGAACATGGGGGAGAAAAATTTGAGAGGAAAAAGTAGGTGGGTCCCACCAAAAAAATTTCCTCCCAAATGTGGGAGGAAAATGGAGAGAGATGAGAGAAATTTGAGTGAATTTACCCCACCACCCCTCAAAAAGTTAAAATTAAATTATCATTTGAGAATACCAAGGAGGAAATAGTAATTATACCTATATCCATAAACAAATAAAAAATTGTTTTTAAACTTTTCGTTCCCCTACTTTTTGTCCATCCAAACAAAGGAAGGGAAAATTAACTTTCCTCCATTTTCCTTCCCCTCAAATTTTCCTCTCCCTCCCCCCCAAATGTTCCCAAACACAGTGTAAAAGTCTAATTGTCACTAAATTTTGTCACTAAAAGTCTAGTTTGTAACTAACAATTCAATTTTGTCATGAGACAGAATTCGTCATTAAAAATTGTAAAATTTACGTCATTTAAAAGAGTGTAAACTTCACAAAAGAAACAAGAAATAAAAAAGTTTATATTATATAAAAGGACGTAAATCATAAGAAACAAAAATACGACCTTTAAAATGATGTTTTGGAACTGCCTTTTCAAATATTTTAAGTTTTGTATCTTTTATGCAAATGAAAAAACTTCAATGTTTTTTATATAATTTTTTGAATAGAAAAAAAAGTTCATTTTTGTCCACCTATCAAAACTAGCGTGTTTGTTCATCCTCCACTAAATAATTGACATGTGTTAATTTCATCCACACAAAACCACTTTAAAAATGTTTTGCTTCCCATTAAAATAATTTTCATACACGTGTTAAAATTTTAATAAAAAATAAATAAATATTCTAGTTTGATGGGTAAACAAAAATGAACTCTAATATATATATATATATATATATATATATATATATATATATATATATATATATATATATATATATATATATAATAGGAAAACTTAGATGATGAAACTTTTGAATTTCGAAAATACCCTTACATACTTATACTAATTAAAAATAGTTCATTAATTTTAATAAGGACAACTTAGTAATTAGGAAGACTATCCTTTGATCTTTCTAAAAATCTTTCTAAACTAATTAAAAAATATTAAAATACGTCCAAGGCACGTATATATGCTAGTATATATATATAAAAGAATGCATTGAGAGTCTGAGAGAGATTCTCACACGCAAGTCAGCTAGAAACGCCCACATGATTCTTTTGACCTTAGCATAATTGGTTAGAGAGAACAAGCGGCACAGAAAAAGAAAAAAAGTGCACCACCCGGGTCCACTAGTGGGCCCATATTGCGTGTCTTGTACTAAACTATTACTAAACTAGGAAAATATAAAATAGAATTATATATATATATATAATTTTATTTTATATTTATACTACCAATGGAAAAACTAACGACAATATCTAAAAATATATATATATAATGTAATATATTCTAAAAAGTTAATGGCTGCAACTGTAACGTAAGGAGAGTCAGATGTGGCGCCTCGGAAATAAAGGATTCATCTACCTCAATTTTCGTGCTCCATTACTTTTCTCTAATTTTTTTTTTAATTATTCTTCCTTTTTCTCTTTTTAGAAAGAAAATAAAAGAAGAAAAGAAGAAAAATACCAATAGAATTCGAGAGTCTAATAGAAGAGCCATACTCTTCTCTTCTTCTGTTGGCGGCTCCTCTCTCTCTCTCTCTCTCTCTCGAGTAAGACTCCTCTCCTTTCATTTCTTGTTATTTTTGATGGGTTATTGATGTTTTCTTATATGCAGATCACGTGCTTGTGGAAATGCCTCTGTAGTTTTTTTTGTTTTTGTTTTTTTCCCTCATATAGCTTTCTCTAGATGATTAGAAACGTTTGTTTGATTAGTTTTGGCATATGGGTCTTGTTTATATTCCTCTATTAAGTGGAAAGTTCGAAGTTTTTGTGTGTATATATGTTGTTCCAAGTAATTATTTGGTGGTTGGTGAGTGATTCTTAGAGAAGAAAGAAAACAGAAGACATGGGTCCTTTATGTAAAGCTATCAAATTTGTCTTGGTATGCCTGGACCCATTTTAATTTTGGGAAAGAAACAACAACTGTGTGCTAATTGGATCAAACAGTTATAGCACTTGAAGTGTGGATCATATATGATCACAATAACCACAATTTGATAATTTTAACCATATGATATTATGAAGAAAGAAGTCTTTATAGTGAGAAGCAAAAATTCCCTGGGTATATGTATCTTTGCTACCTTATGGATTTTCTTAAGAGTAAAATAGTAACTAGGACACAATTAGTATACTGAGTGAAAAAGGAAGTTAAACCAATGTTATTGAGAACAACTTTCATAAGATCATGCGTAACCCTATCATTATGTTGTATGGACATGAATACGACACGATACAGACACCGTGGCACAGCTACGGATTGATTTTTGATGTATCCTAGTGGTTTTTGGATTGTCCGATACAGACACCGACTTTTGCCTCCAGTGGTTCTTAACTTGATGTGATGATTTATTGTTCTTGGTTGTGCAGAAATTTTAGATGGCGGCCTGTCTGTTAAATGGGAATATCAGCTTACATTGCGGAACAAGTATATACATTGGGAAAGATCACCAATTGGCTTCAAAGGCATCTGCGATAGCTTTTAAGGCATGTTTACAAAGTGACGTTACGAGGTATGGCTATTGGGTTGCAATTTCGGTTCTCACCCATGTTTTCACCATTGTTTCTGTTAAATTGTAGCAACTAGCTTTTGTTCCAACGAAGGGTGTGCCTAGTTGCAAATTGAGTGCATACTTTGATTGTTGTTACCCTTGTAAATTAATATAACCATATCTGAAAATAGTGATAGGTATTAGGATTTAACCATGTCTTAGACTTTTTTCTACCATCTGAATTCTTATATGACACACAGTAGGCAATTAGACCAATTTCTGATTATTCTTAATTTGTTTTCTATCAATACAACTCATTACAATTGATACAATCAATGTTGTTAAAGGCGCTCACCTAGCGCCCAAAAGGCGAGAGGCGATGTTTCACCACCTAATCCAAAGATTCCAAAGTCATGCAAGGTATCTTCTCTAAGTGACACGTAGGGGAGAAAGACACCAAAGCGAGATTAGGTGAATGGGTAATTAGGCAAGCCTAGGCACACACCTAGGTTTTTGGGTGATTTATGCAACATTTTTGGGCTTTATGTGGATTTTTTTTAATTTGTTTTATGAGCTTGTTTGATTTTATTGGTTTTAAAGTTGCATACTTAAGTTTTAAAGGTCCAAATAAAGTCTTTTTTAAATTTTAACACTGTAAGTTACTAACTAAATAGACCCAAAAAAAGAGAATTTAGAATGTGGAACATTGACCCATTGATTATCTTATATCAATTTGAACAATTTGTCTTCTACCATAATGATTTATGTGTCATGTTATTGTTCTTAAACTTATTGTTGTGTTTCATAGACTATTTTGTGATCTTTTTAAGTTACATTGTTGTTTTTTATTGATAATTTGATATTGTTTTAACTTTTTCTTTAGTTCATTGTCTAAAAACTCAAGTTTGATCAACTTTTAGGACAAATTTGGATAACCTAACATGAGATACAAAAGTAATAAAAGGTGTCATGAAAAAGGGAATTTGAGAAGCCATCCATGTGACGCTTTTCTTCTCTGGCGAGTCTAGGCACGCCTAGGCCCTCCCCAGCGATTAGGCGAGGTAGTTCGCATAGGAGCGCCTAGAGCTTTTTAAAACACTGGATACGACTCATTCTCATATTCCAAGTTGCAAATATGTGAAGGATTTGGGACATTGATGAAGAAATTATGTTCGAAGAAACTAACAGTATGTCCCTTGATGTCATATATGTTACCTTTCATGTTACCCTCTTGCTAAGCTCATAGCGGACACTAGGTGTTTTCCAATATCCTCTTATCTTTCAGGAATAGTTTGACTGAACTGTTTTGAGATGACACCTTTAATTTATATGCACACCAGAGTTTGAGAACCCTCCACATGTGCATGCAATTATATCGAGCCATGCTTATCTCATTTCTTCGAGCCTGGATTTATCTTGGGGGTGATTCAACATTGATCAGAATATATATATATATATCATAATATCTCTACTTGAACTTCCTTTTCCATTCAACTTCCAAAAAAAGTAGTTTGCAAGTAATCTTCTCATCCTTATTTCATTTCAATTAGTCATGGAAGAAAACTAGCTATTTTCTAATTCATGCGTTCTCTTCTTTGACCTCAAACAATTTATATTTTCAATCCAATTCCTCTTGAGCGAGCAGAATTATAAAATGTTAATACAACATGCCACATCATCCATAATTTTGTTCGTCTTGTATTTCAGTCTGAAAATAAATAATTTTGAAATACTATTTCCACAAAAACTACTTGCATGGTTTGGTTTTCTTTGGGAACAGAGCCTAAAAAAATACCTAAGCATTCCTTCTCTTTTATATTACTTTGAAATGACAACGGAGTGCTAATCTACTTTAATAGACAAAGGGAAAATGATAAGTATGACATACCTGGAGTTGTCTTCCTTCCACCTCTTCATAATTGTTCTATGGTTTATTTTTATTCTCAAATTTTAAAAGCTGTTTGTAATTGGTTATCTTCGTTTTCGCAAACTTAGGTAACTATGTAACCCGACAATAGATCATATAGGTCGATAGGGCTTGACAAAATACCAACGTTGTTTTTGTTTACTCGTCTTTTCTCTACTACGGTGGACTTTCGTACAAGGTTGTAGCTGACGACAAATGATACTTTAAGATTTGATGTACTTCCATTCCAGATTTGGTCCACGGGTTCGATAGTTTCTAGCTGCAACAAGCTTGACTCACAGGTAGATTTGTCCGCTTTAGTCGCATTGGAGTTTGTTTTCTTGTTGTTTGTCATTGTGCCTTGGAGTCTTGGAGATATCATTTGTAATTCGGACTTTTTTCGTCAATTACTATTAATGGACCACATGGGGAATTTATACCCACGTTTTATATCAAGAAACAAGGGATCAAATAAAGAGTTGTATCACAGAAGATGGTAGTAATGGTAGAAACCAACCTTATATCTTGAAAACCACAAACTATTATGATGAATCACCTTTACTATTTACTGTTCTATTAAAAAATAGAACTGGCTAAACTCCATTTGTTGGAGAAAAGAAGGGAATGGGTAACTCTTCTTTTCCTTTTTGTTGGGGTGGGTGGATGAGCTGGTGATTATGGGTTGAGTATGTCTGAAGAGGGGGTTTTGTCAATGTTGCCCCCTCTGGCAAGTATGTGGCTCCGTCCTTGCTTATATTTCAGCTTCCTTTATTCATTTAGCTCTGCAGCCAAACTAAAATAATATAATATTTTCTACTAGTAAAATGTCTAATTAGCCGATCCCCCCAATTATAAAGGTTTTGTTATTGTTGCATTTTGTTAAGTCTCTGCCACTATACTGAAACTCCAAATTTGTGGTGAGGATTGAAGGTTAAATAATTACATTATTCCAACATGTCCCGCCCCGTATGTCGAATGCCCATGCTCCTATGTCGAATGCCCATGTATGGGCAGACTGAGAGCTGGATTCATGCAGCGGTATTTTTTTTTTTTAATATACAATCCACTTTAAGTGCACGTTAGAGAGATTTGAACTTGGATATCTCCGTTACCATGTTAAAGTCCCTGCCACTACACCAAAAACTCGAGAGTCATGGCGAGGGTTAAATATTTTATTATTCCAACATACTGAACTGTCTATTTTCATACATCACTAGCCATTTGAAAATTTGACATGCATAAATGTAACTCATGATTGCTGTTTAAATTGACTTGTCATACATTATTTTCTGATATTCATTATTACCAGTTATCTAACAACTTGAGCTTAGATGTCAAAATGGTTATTTGGCTTGGTATCAAAGTAACAATTTTCCTGAGATGTAGTGCCTCTAACATGGTCAAGAAAACCCATATTGTCTCTATTTGTTTTGCCTATCCATGTGTGAGCTTCATGTGAAGGATAGGGAGGTGGGTGGATGTGAGTTGGCTTATACATACATAGATGCCCCTCAACTTAACATCTTAAGCTTTTAGGTCAAAGTGATTAAGTGACACAAGCAATTGTCTATCATTTAGTACTAGCTCATGATATCTACTGCGTCTATGTATCAGGCTATCCACTGCATGTCGAGTCTCATGTACAAGGAGATATGGATCTCATCAAGCTCCTCACGGTCAAAACTATACTGCTGCTGCTGTACTATCATGTGTGCAAGACAATGCAACAAAGTACTTTGACTTTGTGGTTATCGGCAGTGGTGTTGCAGGTCTAAAGTATGCTCTTGAAGTTTCAAAACATGGGTCAGTTGCTATTATTACCAAAGCTGAGCCTCAAGAGAGCAACACAAATTATGCACAAGGCGGTGTTAGCGCTGTTTTGTCTCCTTCAGATTCCGTGGAAAGTCACATGCATGATACTATGGTCGCAGGGGCTTATTTATGCGATGAAGAGACTGTTAGGGTAAGCTTTTCCTTTTACTCTGTATCAGATAAATCTCTTACATATGTTTGCCATATATGTAAAGTTCTCTACTGATGGATTTGTTATGCTTCTAGTTACTGCTGATGTTGATAGAATTGTTTTGGACCTGGGATACGATTGTTTAGGGTATGGTTTCTGATTCACGAATATACATGTCAAAGTGATAGGCCATAAGGTTTGGCAACAAAGTGGTTGAGGCCTTTAGCAAAGGAGGGGAGGTCTTGTGGTAAAATCCCAGGGGATAGTAAAAAACTGGCCTTATAGACAAGTCATTTAATTAATTTAGAAGATTGTCATGACATTCTTACTAAACACCAGGTGAGCCAGATGGGTCAAATTTATGGTTGGAGCCTTGGAGAGGATAAGCAGGAAACTAAGTACCAGTAACTTTATTTGTCCTTTTGTCCAAATTATTGTTTGTTTCACAACTTCTACATCTGTGTACGGACTCTATACAATTACTCTCTCTATGAGATGCTAATTGTTGATTCTTTTTTAGGTGAAATTCTTGGGGAACAAACTAGAATTTTGGCGTCCTTTGTTAGAAGAGAAAGGGATGAAATGGGAGATAAGAGGGAAAACTGAAGTATTCTGATTTGTGGACTATCATCTTATGCGGCCATTTGATTGTACAAGTGTCTTTAAGTGTTCCAAGTTTAGTTACTAGCATCATGTTACTAAGTTTTTATTGTGTGATTTTCTATTTGCAATCAGGCAACCTACATGCTTTTCAGGTTACTAATTTATGAAAACACTTCTACTTTGTTTCTCCTGAAGTTGTCATTTTCTCTAAAGAATGTTCTCAAGTTATTGCTTAATCAAGGAATGCTGCCAATTGTGCAGGTGGTTTGCACAGAAGGCCCAGATAGAGTGAAAGAACTAATTGCTATTGGTGCGTCATTTGATCATAGAGATGATGGAGAACTGCATCTTGCAAGGGAAGGAGGACATTCTCATCACAGAATCGTTCATGCTGCTGATATGACTGGAAGAGAGATTGAAAGAGCATTACTGAAGGCTGTGGATGAAGATGCTAACATATTTATGTTTGGGCACCATTTTGCAATAGATTTATTAACTTCTCAGGTTCTTTTTACCCGACTCTTCTATCTATAACATTCTCTTGTCTTTTGGTTATGCTTCAATCATATTAGTCATAGTTTGATGAAATTCTCATCATCTGCTAATGAGGAAAATATCCTGTTGGTTGATTATAGTCAAACTAAATGGCCAGAAAGTATAAACGATTTAGGAATTTATGTGGCCAGAAAATTTTCTCCCTAAGTTTCAAAGGAATTGAAAAACATGATCTTCTTGCATATGATATAATACCAAAATCAATATCGTCATCATCCAACCATGCCCCCATTAAATGAAGATGGCAATGTGCCAATGGAGCATCACTCATTGTTTGAGAAAGCTCTAATAAGTATCGACCAGTTTTTCTATTCATAGCTGTTCATGCAATTCATCAATGAGTTATTGTATATTCCAGATGAGGCAAGAATTAGCAATGGAGGGCCTTGCCATCAAACACTGAAAGCAAGTTGGCGCGTAGATAGATATACTAATAAATATTGCCTAAAAATATGGAAACAAATGGAGGGCCATGCCATCAAACAGTGAACCCAAGTTGGTATATAAATAGATATACTCAGCAGAAACAGGTGATTTGTAGCCACAAGGTCGTCATCAGGAATAGGGGATCTGTGGCCACAAGAGTCGTCATTGGGAGAGAAGGGATTTGCAACAACGAGAGCCATTGTTAGGAATAGGGATTTTACGGCTGTGAGCGTCGTTGTCAGGAAATAAGGGATCTGTGGTCACTAGGTTCATCTTCAGGAATAGGGGATTTGCAGCCACAATGTTGTAGGACAATAGAGGATGTTTGTGGAGGAGGGATGGATTGATGATAAATGAATATCAAGATGTATACAATAGTCTTGAACTTGGATCAACTAAGGCAACGGTTCTATATTTGTAGTAATTGTTTGAGTATTTCCTTTCTCGAAAGGACGAGCGAGTACTCACTGTGAATACCCAGTTTTAATAAGTTATATTAAAGGAGTAAAACATATGACATCCCAACCTAAAGAGTTTTCTCCCACTCTGACACCAAACGTTCAAATTTTGCACCATACCCTTAAAAGCAACGAAAGGGTAACCTAAACGAACTGACCAACCCACCACCTCTGCCTTCCGTCAACAAGCAACCAAATTCTCTTCCTTTGGGGAATCGTCTTTCATCTTTAGCAGCAATTCAGAAAAGTAGTATATATTACCATTCAACATTCCTTCACAATTTAATTTTAAACTCTCTTAGAGGCCATTTATTTTGGTGTGCCCCACTGTATTTTGGAGTGCCCTTGGCATGTCTGATACATGTGTTCAACACATCATGGACACGGCATGAAATTTGCAGTGTCCATGCTCCTTAGGTCAAAATACTATCTATATCTGTATCTGTTCTTATCTTCCTCTATTTGTATTTTGACTAAGGAGATCAACAAGCAAAATAACCCGAAAAAAATTGATCTGAACATGTTTGCAGGATAATACAGAAATATATTGCCATGGTGTAGATGTATTGGATACTGAAACTCAACAGGTTATATTACTGACCTTACCTTCTCATTTTGCACTTTGTTTAGCTAGCTATCTATATATATAGGGATCTGGATCCCCGCACTTGAGAATCCCCGCATGTTTTCTGAAATAGCAGCCGTTGGATTGTGTTTTTTGACTATTCAGATTAGATTCTTAAACTACTCAATTTCTCGCAAGATTTTGATTTAATCTGCACGATCAAAAAATACAATACAACCTACTATTTCAAAAGGGGATCCCGATATACATAAGTGGAATTATGATTTTTTTTTTTTTTTTTTTTTTTTTTGTGCATTATAGGTGGTCAGGTTCCTCTCAAAGGTGACGATGCTTGCTTCAGGAGGAGTTGGACACATCTACCCAACAACCACTAATCCACCGGTATTCTTCTACCTATATCATTGATCAAATGTTTGTCTTTGTCCTTCCTTGATTGTTTCTTTTTTCGACAAATATATGAATGTAGGTAGCTACTGGAGACGGAATCGCAATGGCACAGCGTGCTCATGCTGTCATCTCCAATATGGAGTAAGTATATGTTCTTGAAACTATGATGGAAACTTACATTATTTGGATTCACAATGATAAATGCCAAAACCCTTCTGATTTTATAGAAATATATGATCCTATAAATGTCGTTTGATGATCTCGGTGATTCAAGAGTTTTGAGGCATCCTAACTATAGCGTAGCGTTCTGCTCGATTTTAACATCCCAACTTTATAAATTAAATTATGTTTCGTCAATTTTGAATTAACATCGGGACAACTTCAAACGAATATCTGACAATACAAGTATTTAAGTGTATCTGCGTCGTTTTTTTGAAGGTTCGTGCAGTTCCACCCAACAGCCCTTGCCGATGAAGGTCTTCCCGTCAAGCTCGCCGGGCCACGGGACAACGCTTTCCTCATCACCGAAGCCGTTCGCGGCGACGGAGGCATCCTGTACAACCAGTCGCTCCAGCGCTTCATGCCCCTCTACGATCCCCGTGCCGAGCTCGCCCCCAGGGACGTCGTCGCCCGCAGCATCGATGACCAGCTCAAGAAGCGCGGCGAGAAGTACGTCCTCCTCGACATCAGCCACCGCCCCCGCGAGGCCGTCCTCGCCCACTTCCCGAACATCGCCGCGGAGTGCCTCCGCTTCGGCCTCGACATCACCCGCCGCCCGATCCCGGTCGTCCCCGCCGCCCACTACATGTGCGGGGGCGTCCGCGCCGGGCTCCACGGCGAGACCAACGTCCGCGGGCTCTTCGTCGCGGGCGAGGTCGCGTGCACGGGGCTCCACGGCGCCAACCGTCTCGCGAGCAACTCGCTGCTCGAAGCTCTCGTATTCGCCCGCCGCGCCGTCCAGCCCTCGGCGGACCACGCGGGCCGGTCGTGGCGCATCGGGCCGTCGACGCCGTGGGCCCGTCCGGTCCTTCCGACGTCCCTCCCGGGCGGCGCGAGGGAGGGGATCAGGAGGAGGACGAGGGAGGTGCGGGCGGAGCTGCAGTCCGTAATGTGGGAGTACGTGGGGATAGTGAGGTCCACGAGTAGGCTGAAGACCGCAGAGTGGAGGCTGCTGGAGCTGGAGGCGGAGTGGGAGGAGTTCTTGTCGAGGCGGGGGTGGAAGCCGACGATGGTCGGGGTGGGGGAATGCGAGATGAGGAACCTCTTCTGCTGCGCGAAGCTCGTAGTCAGCAGCGCACTTGCGAGGCATGAGAGCAGGGGCCTGCACTACACACAGGACTTCCCGAACCTGGAGGAGAGCAAGAGGAAGCCGACGGTCATCTTCCCGCCTTCGCTGACGGCGGCTGCCGCGGCGGGGAAGGTGACCTGGAGTTCACAGCAAATGCATAAGCATACACATTGAGCGAGCAGAAACTCAAACTAAATCTACTCAAGAATAGATAGGTTAGTTCCCCATTCTTTGGTCTTTTAAATTTTGGAAGGCCTATTTACTAAGAAATTATCCGGACGCACCGTGTGCTTTGATTCTTCTCCACTTGATGAGTGAGTGCGTGTGCACTCAAATTCAAAGACAGAGGAGAATCGAGACTTATGGTGAGCGCGACTCACTGAATAATTTCTCCTGAACGGTTGCGAGTCATCGTGCAAATGTTGTTACTGCAACCAACCATTATGGTGGTACGTTTCTTTGTGGCCAAAGTTTGTAGCTGCAATCAAATTGTGCAGATTTAAGGAGGGGAGAATGTATGTCATATATGTGTGCTCTGTTTCTTTTGCAAGTGTAGGTAGGTGCTTAAAGTGTAAAACTAAAAGAAAAACATTTTTTTTGCCATTCTTATAGCATATAGAGGTCAATTATAAAGTGTAAAACTAAAAAAAGTTCTTTGCAATCCTAGTATCATTTTCATTCATATTTTTTCTTTCTGCTATTTTTTTTTGGGTAGCACAAACACAGAAAATAAATAACTTTTCTTCCTCAAAATTCTGATTCCCAAACCAAACGTGGCCTTATTCTCTCTTATTATAGTTGTTTTCTGTCCACATTGTGATTTAAAAATGGCATATACCAATTTCTATACATGTGGACGACTCGTGATATAATAATTCTAGGAGCTTTGCATGAATGACAGAAGAACAAATTAAAGGATTATATATATATATTTTAATATGATGTGTTAATTTACATGAGGAGGAGGAATAAGACTTAGCGGCTACTTTAATTGCTATCTTATCTTAACGGACGCATTTATTGGTTTAGGTTGCATGTCCAACCCATCTAAGATAAAAAAAAAAAATAATAAATAAATAAATAAATAAATTTTTTCTTGGTTGACATCATCTCTAACTGCCCACAAATAAGATCACTTTTTATCCAATTTTTCAATATGTTGTCATTATTATTTTTTTCTTCTTAGTTGACACCATCTCTAACTATCCATAAATAAGATCACTTATGATCCAATCTTTCAATATATTATCGCTCATCCATTTTAGTATTCTAATTTCTACTACACTAAATGTCTAAAATGATTTCTTTTTTCTTTTGTCATGTAATCCTCAGTTGGCACCACTTCTAACTTCACATGAATGAGATCATTTCTTATTCCAATCTTTCAATATATTGTTGCTCATCCATATTAATATTATTATTTCTTCTATACTAATTATTTAAACATTTTATTTTTATGCCTTCTTTAATGGTTATCCTATTTTGGGTTTCTATCCTATGTGTCAAGCCCTTCTATGTGTAAGTACATTTTTTTAATGTAGAAAACTCAATTATAAAACTAATATTTTCAATAGTTGGTCTCTCATATCCTTCGTAACAAAAAGAATATTGTGAGACCCATTTTCACATGTCGCATTAACATAAAAAACTCTATCAATGGTTCTACATGTATAGCCTATTTATTTTTAATATTTTTCACATAGATGAGCCTATTGAAGACATTTTTTTCCTCCTATGAGAGGGTCTATTATAGATTTTTTTTTTTTTTTTTAAAGAAGAGCCCCCTAGTGGAGAATGCTTTAATTGTCCAACACTAGCCGTCTTATGGGGGAAAAAAAAAGTTAACTTCAATTATATATTTTGATCACAAAGTACTCCAAAAGTACTCGTCAACTTCAACTATCATATTTTTAATCACGACATCATTCTCAATCTCTTCGTCATATGAATAATTAAAATCACTCTGAGGTAGCTATTGTCTATCTACACGTGACAGGATCGGTCCTGAGGTTTAGTAGGACCAGGGCGGAAAAAAAAAATTGTGCCCTTTTTTTGTAAACATCAATTTTTTCCATGAATAAATTTATTAATAATGATGAAACTCAAAAAACGTACATGAAAAAAAAACATGGTCCGATCAGGAGAATTAATCAAGCCAATAAATTAAAAAAAGTTAACACAAAATTTATTATAAATCTTCATAAATCAAAATCTAAACTTCACCATTCTTGAAGCGGGAGTCTGATGTGAATACCTATTTTTTTTACTACTTTTTGAAAAGTATAAACAATCCAAAACATGTACCCTTTCTCTTTGATGGTATAGCACAATCCTACTTAAAAGCGAATGAAAATGGATGATTTGAAATTGTTGTTTCTTTTTAAGAAGCAACATGAAAAGTAATTTTTGGCAACAACCTTTTTATTTGTTTTCAAAATCAGACTCAAAATTGAATAAACATTCAAAACTAACTTTTGTATTCATCTTTTGTGTTCAATTATGGAATGCTACAGACGTTGTTAAATAATGATCGGAGAAGTTCAAGAAGAGTCGAAGCAACGATACTGAGCTCAAAAGAGCCAATACTATTAGATCCAACATATTATCGGCATGCCACTGTTGTTATATTACTGGTCTAGTGAAAAGTGCAAAAATATTTCAACTAGTTTTGGATACAATATGTGCACATCAATCATACTGACGGTATATCGCTGACATACTGTCTTGCATAGACAGTTCAGATTATTGTGTGCTGATTTAGTTAGGACTTGTCTCCCTTTCGTTACCCTGGATGGATTACCTGTGGAAGCAAAGTCGAAGCCGAAGGTCTCGGTTGTCGTTGCCGTCAGTTATTGATAAACTACTACGATTGCAGTTTGATTTAGGAAGTTCCAACGGATTAACAGACAGAAAAAAAACGATAGACTTCCGGGTATAACAATGTATTAATCGATATTTATCGTGTCCGATACACACAAACAGAAACCAATTCAATCATTCCTATAAGAACAAATATACATTCATCTTCTTCCTCCTCCCTCCTCCCTCCTCCCTCCTCCCTCCTCCAATCTTGAAAATCAAGATGTACAAGTCCACGAACCCACAGAACCATTTCTTACTATACTGCAACAGAACCATTTTGCACAACATGGGGGCTGGTGTCGAGGAGCGTCTCCAGTGACCTGGCCTTCCTCCTCCTGACCCTCCCGACTTCCTTCAACAGCTCAGCCAACCTCCTCTTCTCGTCGTCTACATCTGGGTTGGCAGTCCCAAGCTTCTCTTCCCTTATCCCCACGACACGTTCCAGTAGTTCGATGGCATCGTCCAACCTGCACCCAATTGCTTAATCTTCATTTAAAGCAATACAAAAAGACGCTGATATTTCGTAGTCACATCGTGACCGGTCAAGGAACATTTTCTATAAGGCTAATTATATGGACAGAGCCAAAAGTGATCGGGACTAGTCCATTTTTTTTAATTTTTCTGACAGTCCAGACTAGTCCATTTTTTTAATTTTTCTGACAGTCCAGTCTGTAGACTGGACTGTCCAGATTCTAACAAGCACTGCCAGGATCTAACAAGTACTGCCCACTTTTCTGACAATCCAGTCGACTGCCCACTTTTCTGACAGTCCAGTCTGTAGACTGCTGTCAGAAAAGTGGACAGACTGGACTGTCAGAAAAGTGGGCAGTCCTAGGACTGCCACAATGGGATAACCCCGATCACTTTTGGCTGTGCCCATATAATTTGTCTTTCTATAAAGATGGAAGGCCACATTAGCTTAGAGAGGGGTTAATGAAGGGCCAGCCCAGGAGTAAGTCAGATAAGACTTCGGACTTGGACAACCCTCCTCTGTTTAAGGTAACTCAGACTCAACACATGATCCCACAAGAGATCGGAGTCGCGTGTGGCCCTCCAGGATCACAAGGGTCAAGGGCCGGCCCTTTATAAATCATACCTAACAAGAGTAAAAGAGAATAGTTGTTTGATATTAAGACTTTTGTGAAGGTTCCAGCTTTAAGAAACATGTGGGAGCACAGCATGACACTTTACAAATCAGCAGATGGTTATTAAAATGCTAAAGAGGAATGATTAAGCGACAGCTGATCCAGGCTGAGAACAACCACTTATGTCGATGATATAAAGCTCATACTGCTATCATAGCCTACAAACCAAAGCAATTATAGCCGGATAATAAAAAAAAGATCACCTACCTGCCAACTGGAAAGTCCCCTCTCTTGACTATAATTGCCTACAGAAATTAATGGGAACCCAACTTTAGAGGGTTGAAGTCAAGGTTGAGATCTAGTTGAGAAAAGTTTGTCAATTGCTCCTTTGAAGCCATGGTCTGCAGTATCGGCCGAAACTGATCCGATGCAGCCGATACCGATACGGTTTGGCATGTCTTGACCGATACCAACATCAGTGGTCTCTTATCAGTCAATTATGCAAAGATAATTGATCAGGAAGGACTAATCAACAAGGATGTAAAAGCATGTAAATGAAATTTACATATCAGAAATGGTGAATATTATTTTATTTAATTTCAAAACTACTAAATGTCTAAAATATTTTCTCTAAATTTATTGGTAATTTTTTTTTTCTGATACCAAAAAATCCAATACTCCGATCTAAAACCGTCGATACAATCGATACCGCAAATCCCGATACCGATGCCACGAACCTTGCTCGAAATGTTTTGGTTTTGGTTTCGAGCAATGCTCTACTGCTCCATCCTGATTTGAAGGGGGGTAGAAAGTTGTACAAACCCATTAGATAGCTTCAAAAGGAGAGAGAACTATTTATTGGACTAATTGCTCTCTTAGAGCATCATTAGTAGTTGAGACTTTCAAATGCAATTTGCGGATCAAAAATTCAAACAATGGTAAATGTAGAATAGGTTGGATTTGTACGAGAATAGTAGGAAATGATGAAGTGAGCTTCCGTCCCAAAGATTGTGTGGTCAAAAATTGATGTGAAAAAAAATAATGTAAAGTGTAGAATTAGAAAGTTGGGCTACAAATTGGGACTTACTATTCTACGAAATGAGTTCCTACAATCTAGAATCTATAAACTAGGAGGCCCAACCCTTAGCACCTATGGGTAGGATGGGACCGAAATTGTAGAAATTGGAACTAGGGATGGAACTTACTATTCTACAAAAATGAGCTTCTACATTCTAGAATCTAGAATCTAGAAAATGGGATGAGTCTTACTAGTGATGCTCTTATGCCACAGCGTGTTTGTCAATCAGGACTAGGATACAATTATGGTCTTTGCTCATGAACTCTTACCAGCCTAAAAAGTAAATTCTATAGCTATATATGATCACAAGTATAAAAAAAAAAAAATTGAAAGCACGATTGCTACTCGTGTGAAAGGACTATTGGGGGGACAAGAAAATCGTTGAAACAGTGTGAAGTAGTTCAACCTACAAATAATCAATGTGGTTAGATGCTCTTATATAAGACATTAAGATTAGTTGTTAGAGTCCCTATTCTTTCTGATCAGGTGTAGCCATGGCTCTAACTTGACAGCAAAGTGTCTTTATTACTGCAGTTGCAGTAGAACCCACGGCACTGAGATACTTTCTTACACCATAATATCACGCACCTATAAAACCTGGTTTGGAGTCCTGTAACTTAAACACATTGACTTTCCTGAGTATTCTAGTAAATAAAGGAAACTATAACTCTAAGAAACTTAAGTTGCCGAAGCGAAACCCCTTGAACTATAAACTCAGGAATTAGAAGTTTTAAGTTTCATATAGCCGAACTCGAGTGACCCTTGTGGTTACCGGGGAGAGGCATAAGAGTCCTGGCTGGGTGGCAAAATATCGGTGGATCGAGCCACGGGGCCAACACAGCATGCACAAAGTCCCGAGTGTTACGCCGGACATCGCAAAAAAAAAGTTTCATATATAGTTCCAACTTTAAATTTTAATAAAAACGATGATTGTCGTCTTCCTATCATTTCACAACTATGAGATCTTCTGAAACCTAACAAACGACATCCGTAATTACCGGATATAAATTTCGAAATAAAGCATGATATCTATATGTTGAACAAATAAAACATAACATTTTATAGTTAAGGCTAGGTAATGTCATACCTTCCCATTGCGTCATAAGTTCCAGCAAGATTGCTATAAACTCCAAGTGTATCAGGATGATAAGGCCCGTACTCTTGCTCAAGAACAGCCTTTGCTTCTTCAAAGAGTTCGGCAGCCTCATTTATGGCAAACCTTTGCACACAAGTCAGCCCCATTTGGTTCAAAGCAATGCCGAAGATCGCCTTCTTCTTCTTCTCTCCGGTCGCTCTCAGCTTGGCAATCGCGTTCTTGAAGGAAGCATAGGACTCCCCGTAACTCCCCATTATATAGTACAGAACACCCATTTGAGCCTCAATGCCTGCTACTGTACTCTGCTGGCCTGGGGAATTCTTGTAAAGCTTTAAAGCCTTCTTCAGTAACTTGAGAGCCTGCTCGTTGTCCCCCATCGACTCGTAGATGGCAGAAACATCAGTAAGACCGCTCGCAATCTCTTCGTTGTTGGTCCCTGGGATCGGTTTCCCGTATATTTTCAGGGCATTCTCGCAGTGCGTCTTCGACTCCTTGAGCTTCCCTGTCTTGTTGTACAGATCAGCAAGGCGAACAGACACCAACGCCACGCTCGGGTGGTTCTCCCCTTTAGAGGACCTGAACACCGCAAGCGCCTTCTGGTAGGCAAGAACAGCCTCATCGTACCGGCCCAGAGATAGGTATATGTCTCCAATGCTTAAATCCACCGAACACACCTCGGACTCCAAGCCATTTGCAACCATGGCCATACTGGCTATGTTTAAATGCTCAAGGGCTACTTCATGATCCCCCTTGGTTTCACAGATAAAACCCATAAGCCTCCTATCTAGTGTCTCTTCCAAGGAAGAAGCTTCACCTTTGTCTCTATGGATGTCGAGGGCCATCTGACACAACCTCTCGGCCTCATCGAACTGAAGGGCTTGCACGTGAGCTTCAGCAAGGTACCGGCACGTCTCACCGACCCTGGGATCGACTTCGCCCAACGCTTGCTTCTGGACTTGTAAACCTAGAGTGTAGCAGTGTATCGAGCTCTCTGTCAGACCCAGCATCGAATAGGTGTCGCCTAGCTGCATTAGGCCGGAGAATTTGGCAAGGGCGTGTTCTTGGCCTAGTTCAAGGGATGGTATCTCGATGGACTGCTCGAGGATTGGGATGGCCTCGTTAAATTTCCCCAAACTACTGTGGATTGCAGCTATGACATGCAAGGTCATGACCAATTCCAAACTAGGCTTCCCATTTGAACATTTCTCAAACACCTTCAGGGCCCTGACAGCATACTTCAAAGCTCTCTTGTGGCTATCAGACGCAATCAATTCTCGGGCATGCTTCAGAAAGAAATTTCCAAGCTCGGGGTTATTGATGGGTGGTTTCGACGCACTCTTCGGCGTAGACTTCACCGACGCTGCATCGGGCTTCAATTGGGACCCAGAAGGCTTCTTGGACGAAGACGAACACTTGGCGGGCGATTGCATCCCACCGTTACTTCCTTCCCCAGCCGCATTTTTCGAACTGTTCACCTCTTCGTCCTCCTCCATCACCTCGACGGTCCTCATCTCGCCGCCGACGAGGTGGCGCAGCTCCGAGTCGATCCTCGACTCGTTCTCCGACCCGAAGCTGTGCCTCGACGGCGACTGGTCATCGCCGGAACTCTCCATCTCGCAGACATTGTTGTAGAGCCGATCGATCGATCTATACACAATGCAATCCTCCTCTGCGGGATCGAAGGCTTCACTGTTGCAGCTTCCGGGGCTCGGGCAGCCACTTGGGGATTCAGGAATGCTTACATTTCCTTTGATGTGTGCGGTGTTCGACTCATCAGAGCCTTCATCCACACTGATCTCTTCGATTATAATTCCGGGCATCGCAATAATTACAGTAATTTACTGAAAACTTAAGAAAAACTCACAAATCTGCAGATAAAGATCCAAACATTTAGGACACAATGCAAGTTATAATTTACTGGCAGAGTGTAGAAAATTGGGGGAAAAGTGTGCTAACTAAAGCCAAAGAAAAGTATAACAACAAACTTTTGTTTTATCAATAATCCCCAACATAAATTAACACAGTAATTGTAATTAACACAGTAATTGTACTCAGAGCAAATTAATCAAAATATGGGAGTAAAATAAAATCCAATCTTTATTGAGTTATCAGAACATATCATGCCAAAGATTCCATCTTTGGATTTGTAGAAAGTGAACACAACCCCAAGAACAGAAGAAAAACCTCCAATTTCCAATTATTGTGTAATTTACTGAAAAATGTGCCCAAATTTGAGTTGTTGTCCAAACTTTTTGTGCATCAATAAATCCCCAACATAACCAACACACACTAGTTCCTATAGACTGAGCAAATTAATCGAAATAAAGAGCATTAATCGAAATAAAGAGCAAAGGTTCAATCTTTATTGGTTCATCGGGTCATATCATGCCAAAGATTCAATCTTTTGACTGTAGAAAATCGAGGAACTCCAAGAAGAGAAGAAAAAAGCCTCCAAATTTCAATTTGGATCACTAGGAACCCATGGTCAAGGCCAAATCTTGAGGTGGGATTTCATCAAATTAGTGATGGAAATCATTGATTTAGAAAGAAAATCAACAACACTTGAATTCATTAATGGAAAAGAAAAAGAAAAATTGATGGAGAGAGAGAGAGAGAGAGAGAGGAATAATACCTAGAAATTCTGACATGGGAGAAAAAAGAACACACGTTTGGCCCTCCACTCTAGAGATTGGATGAAGAGGAAAGAACAGTGGTGGTGGTGTTATATATAACAAGTGGTAGATATCAAGAGGAAAGAAAATTTTGGAGGGATATGGAGGGCAAAATGGGAAACAAAAGGAATTTTCTTACTTCTTTTTTTTCCAAGGCATTATGTGGTGTTATTTTATGTCAATGTTCTTTTTGCATATATATAACTCTAAAATAATTACCCTTTCAAAAGACAAATAATAAGGGCACTATAAAAATTGTTCTTTGACAATTGTGCAAGTCATGTGCGTATTTATGATTGACAAAATTTTGACAGCCCTTATATGATCAAGACTATAAAAAAAATCGTTGTCCTAAAATAGCAAAGACTACAAAAATTTTGACAGTCCTGAAGATGTACGGGAGTGTCGAAAGTGTAGTGTCCTTATAAATATCTGTAGTGTTATTATCATTTGACTGTCAAAATCTCTAATCACGTGTATACCCTTTTAAAATGATTCTTCTTTACGAAACTATATTTTCGTACTTTCTTACTTTCAAAGCACCATGTGGTATTATTTTATGTCAATTTTCTTTTTGCATATATAACTCTAAAATAATTACCCTTTCAAAAGGCAAATAATAAGGATAATACAAAAATTGTTATTTTTGTAGTCTTGTGTAACTAAGATTTACGAAATTTTAGCAGTTCATATAAAATCAGAACTTTTAAAAATTTTGTTGTTCTAAAATAAAAAAGACTACAATTTTTTTTTTCAGCTCTGAATATGCACAAAACTGCTAACAGTTGAGTGCTATTGTCAATTTCAATAGTATCCTTATCATTTGTGTTTCAAAATCTCTAATCACATGTATACCCTTTAAAAAATTCTTCTTTACGAAAGTATATTTTCTTCCTTTTATGATTTTGTAACCTACATTGATATAAACGTGGTGATTTTTTCAACTCTTCTTTAGTTGAGATAGCACAACTTTAAGTTGACATAGCAAAATTTTAAACTATTCACAAAGAGAATACTCAAGCAAAATGTTTACGAGACCTGAGCAAAATTAAATTATTTTTAGGGATGTACATACAATAATAACTTTTAAAAGGTCTTGCATACAAATTTGAATTTCTTGAGGACGTTCGTGCAAAAACCTCTCATATTTATATCAGACAGTAACAGGTCACCATTTGGTGGTACGTTGAAACACACAGCTAATGGGTTGGTTGACTTTTAAGTATAAGGATAAAGGATTCCAACCAGTGTTTTAAAAATCGAACCAGACCGAACCAGCTGGTTCAACCGGTTTATTCACGAATTCATAGATTTTTTATCGGATCAGTATTGATCCGCTGTTTTTAAAAAATTAATTGTAAATAAATATTTTTTATAAAAAATAGTGTGTAAAATAGATTAAATTTAGATCATTTAGATTAATCTAATGGTTGAACCTGGTTTGATTTGATCCAATGTCTTGGCCGAATCGATTTGCGGTCTGATTTTTGAGACAATGACTCCAACTTGGACGATTTCGTTGAATATTTTACGAAACCCCTAAAACTAAAACAAAAATATGTTTGATTATTTAGCTTTGCATCGTGATGATTGTGTGACTTGGGTTATTTAGTTTTTTTTTTCATAACCATCGATAATAAAACGTGTGATACTGTTGTTTGCCTTTATCATGATCTTAATAGCCACACAGCAGTTTGGGACTCTTTAGTTGAAAGTATTCAACAATGTAACTGGGATGAGATATATCTGATGATATATAATACCCATGAAGTTTCCATCGAAACTGTTGTAAGTATGTTAACTAACTCATAATTAGTTACATGCACGTCTGTTGCACGAAAGAAGGAAAAAATAATATCATATTGTTAAAAAATAGTTTAAACTATAATTTATTATATACATATATGATTTGAATATATTTAATTATGATTTGTTATAATATGTGTTATATTTTAATTTAAATTTATTATAGATATACATACAAAGAGTTAGATAATATTAAGTAGTTAAATTATTAATTTTAAAAAATATTAATATTTAATGACGTGAAAAAAAATATACCTAGGATTTGAACGGTTCATTTTGAACCATTTTTAAGCCTCATTTTAATAGTAATCTTTTTTTTTATCAAACTAAAAATATAGGGATAAATATATTTTTTATTACAACCCACAGACACCTATACGTCCTTACGGTTGAGGGGTTCGAATCCTGTTAGTCCCGTCTGATATCCGTACTGCTTTTTACATGAGCTACAAATGCGTACGACATATAGTTTTTATTTCTTTAGTAACTTTGCATTTTTCTTGGTTGACTTTACCGGGGAATGTGAGAAACTATAATATTTGTTGATATCTGTCTCGTACATGACATTGGTAGTATATATTAAATTATTTGTAGGATTAGCGCAAAAAAAATATTAGGAGGGTGAGGGCAAATTGTGTTAATTATCTTTATATTTTACACTTATTATATAAATTACTTCTATTTTGAAACTAATTACACGTACCACTACTATAGTTTATATTTTCTATAAAAATTTATAGCACTGACCACCCTTATGTTTTATAAAATTTATAAAAAAAAGATGATCAGTATAATTACTTTCAGAATATAAATAGTCCATGTAATACTCATAAAATATAGAATGGTTACTGTATTTATTTCGGAGGTGAGTCACAAAGATTATAAGAAGACAATCCTATTATTAATCACACTTCAAATTATTTTAGACCAAATTGAAAACGTAGTGTTATTCATGTCTCAAAAAAAATGAGAGGAGTAATCTGCATTTTAGAAGAAATAAAAGGAACATTTGTTCGAATAACCCTCAGCTGAAATGACTTTAATACCCCTATCCCGCCAAAACTTAGATACAGCCGGCTGTATCTAAGTTTTGATACAGCCGGGTGTATGACAGGTGGGCCCCCCCTATTTCTTCGTAAACCGTGTAACTAAATATATATAGGGGGGCCCACCTGTCATACACCGGCTGTATCAAAACTTTGATACAGCCGGCTGTATCAAAGTTTTACTCTTATAAAGGGGGGGGGGGGTGACCGAGGTGAGAGTAACCGGGAGGTGAGCGGAAACAAAAAGTGGAAGGATTGAAGCAAAAAATAATAAGGCGGGAAGTCTCCCTCCAAACACCGACATCGGAGAACTACCTACCGGTATGCGCTAAGTTAACCAACTGCCCCACCCATTTCACGTGTGGGCCCCACATTTAGTAAAATAAAAACAAATAAAAACGAAATTATTTGAAACAGAAGGACAGTGACTCTTAAAATAAGAAAAAATATTTAAACAATAAATAAAAATTGAGTTGTACTCTACTTGTTTTACCAAAATTCAAGATGCACTCCACCAAATTACCATACTGCAAGACATTCTCCTCCCACTTTGACGAAAACCGTTCTTCACTAACGGTCAGCTGTTTTGACAAATTTTTTTAATACAAAAATGTATCCATCTTCTTCCCACGACCACCGTTCTCCTACACCTCCAGCCGCGCGCACGCCCCCACTGGCTTCCCCCTACCCAACCACACGTCGAGGAGAACCCCCCCCCCCCTCCCCTCGAGCCTGCCAGCTCTGCTGCCACCGCGCCGCTACTGCTACTGCCGCCGTTGCTGCTGTTGTCGTAGCTGCCGCGACGGCGGGGAGGGGGCAGCGGGGGGGGGGGGGGGTGGGGGCGCAGGAGGAAAGAGGGGGTGTGGGCTCCGACTGTCCGCAGCAGTGTGAGAAGCGGAAGCACGCGGGGGGAGGGGGCATCAAATTAAGCGGGACACAGGAAAGAAGACATGGGTATTAATTTTGTCAAAAAAATGACCAAAGCAGTTGACCGTTAATGAAGGATGATTTTCGTCGAAAGTGAAAGTTGTCTTGTATTGTGGTAATTGGGTGGTGCAACTCAAATTTTTTTATAAATAAATTAGTTAATTTTATGCTAATAGCTCTCTCAATATATTTATTGATCTATAGTTCGAACTATATTATCGTTATTTTGGTTATGACGTATAATGTGTGTGTAGGTCATCTTTGAACTACTATTCTACTGAAGTCATTGCTATAGAATACTACTTAACTGAGTCAGAGCCTGTTTGGACCTTCCCATTACAAAGTCTGTTTGGACAAGTAAATAACATTGGATCTATTTAAAAATCTTGCATATTGAGAAACTTGAAACGGTCGTCCAACTTGCTCATCCTCTTGATCGACCTTTTATCGTTGTGCAGTGTTTTGCAAGGAAGTAGATTTCTTCCTTAGAAAATTGTGCATTCATATACTGACAAGAAGTTTGATTTATGGAACAGCCAACTTTCTTTCTTTGGCAACAAGAAAAGGTTTTTTTTTAGGGGCACCTCCTCATTTACTAAAGGGCAACCCAAAATTTTTTTGAAAAAATAACAAGTTTGCCATTGGTTTTTTTTACTAGGGGGCAGCCCAAAAAACACTATATAAGCCAATTTGATTTTAGATTTCATCTCTCACTTTCTTCCTCCCTCTACTACTTCTCTTCCTCCACTCTTTTTTTCTCCTCCTCATATAAACCTATAATTAACCCTAGCTAGGTGAAATTGTCCCCCAACCTAAATTTTTTGGTAGAATACAGTGTCAATCACTTCTCCCATTAATTTGTAAGTCGTCGAATTTATTTTTGTGTAATATTTTAAGTTTTAACCTAAATTTTACATATAAAAGTTGAATTTTGTGTTTAATGTAGAAAAAATAGAAAATGGAACAACCCGGACCATCAAATGCTGGATACTCTCCTCCCACAACTTCTGAAGAACACTTTGACGCATCGGAAACCCTCGTGGTAACTACACTTGAACTTTACTTCGGGTGAAAAATTGGACTTTGACACAGAGGACTGCCACAAATGTGGCAGTCCCTCACATATATAGGACTGCCAGAGATGTGGCAGTCCTATATATGTGAAGGACTGCCACATTTGTGGCAGTCCTATAAATATGAAGGACTGTCACATTTGTGGCAGTCCTCTGTGTCCAAGGAAATATGAAAATTTTAATTAAGACAAGAGGATAAATGTGTGACAAACAACAGAGAATATGTAAAACATCAAAGAGAACACCTAGTAATCAAGCATGTTCCTTGCAACGAAAGGATTTACAGTTAAAATTGACTTCTTCGTTTATATCTTCCAATCCCATGCTAACACATGATCTTCCATTGAACTATTACAAAGCTTTCAAAGTTAAATTCTCACTTTTCACTCACTAGGTTGAAAAGTGAAAACATAGCAACAGAACCAAACATATAATACTACGTTAACATTTCTTTATATCTAAAATTGAAACTGAGAACTTGTAAGCTTAATGTAAAATTAAGCAAGAATTTCATTATGTCAGATATATGTTAAAGCAAAATTAAACAAGAATTTCACTATTTATGGGTTCACCACCGTTTGTGTCTGGGCATTATGATGTTAGTTTCAAGTAGCAACTATATTACATTTATAACTAAATTTTAGAGAACTAAGGATTATATGTTGCAGACAGATACGCTTGAAGTGTCTCAACTTGTGACCAAGTACAGACTCCTCTATAAATAATAATACGCTTTATGTAGTTGTTTAGTTTTGACTTTTAACTTCTATTGTAGGACTTGCGATCTTCCGAGGTTGCGGTACATACTCCAATTGTAATCGATGTAGGGCATTTATTTTGGACCGATCTTTCGTTTCAATCAAGCGACGATGCGGTACAATGGTGTCGAGAAGTTGGACGGGAAAACAAGTTGGTTCTAGTGATATCCAGATCGGCCCGAAATCGTCCGGGACGACAAAGTCTGATGGTTGGCTGTGAAAGAGGTGGTGTGTTCAAATCGCACAAGAAAGACACAGTTATCCAAAATAAAGTTCCAAGAAAGAAAGCTGGAACGAGGAAATGTGGATGTCCATTCACGATCCAGATTAGAAAAGAAGAAGAAGGGAAGTGGTCAGTACAAGTGAAGAATGGAACCCACAATCATGAGATTTCCGAGACACTATTGGGTCATCCGTATGTCGGACGGTTGAACCCTACGGAGAAGAAGATAGCCGAAGACTTGTCCATTTTCGGTGTTGTACCGAGACAAATATATTCAGTCATACGGCATGAAGATGAGAAGAACTTGTCTACGATGAGGTCAATATACAACGCCCTATCTTCTTCGAACGTTGTCCGGACCAAATCAAGAATGGCGATGCAAGAAGTGCTGAAGTTGCTTGCCGATAATCATTACGTTGAGTTCCATAGAACACATCCCCAGAGTAAGGAAGTAATTTCAATCTTTCGGGCTCATCCAGATTGCACAAGTCTGGCCAGGTCATTTGCCGACGTGTTAGTCCTTGATTGTACGTACAAGACCAACAAGTTTAAGATGCCTCTCCTTCATATTGTCGGATTCACCTCTACTCGGAAAACATTCCCGGTGGCATTTTGCTTCATGAAGAGTGAAAAACTTGAAGACTACACATGGGCATTGGAGAAACTGAAAACACTCTACAGCGGCCATACAGAGCCGTCAGTTCTTGTGACCGACAGAGAGTATGCCCTAATTAATGCTATTCGCATTGTTTTTTCTCAAGCGGATACATTGCTATGCACTTGGCATGTCAATCGGAATATTGAAGCCCAATGTAAGTTGAAGTTTCAGAAGGAGGAAGGTAAAATTGACATGCAAAATTTTTAAGAATTCTCCAATGACTGGAATTGTGTGTGGCGAGCCTCTACGATTGACAGTTACGATGCCGTATGGTACATGTTCAAGGAAAAGTGGAAGGCGAGGGAGCCGGCATGCATTTCATACATCAAAGATACATGACTTGAACCGCACAAAGAACACTTCGTCTTAGCATGGACGAATTTGGTGAAGCATTACGGTACGACAACTACCAACCGTGTCGAAGGAGCACACTCTGTAGTGAAGAGACAACTAAAATCATCTCTCGGCAACTTTGTCTCTGTTTGGCAAGCTATACATCTTATGGTAGACCGGACGGTGAATGAAATTAAGGCATCATTTGAGATGAGCTTAAATATAGTCAAGCATGAGCATAGAAAGAATGTATTGTTAGATGCTTTAGTTCGCGTGGTATCACACACGGCATTGACATTAATATGTGATGAGATTGAAAGGTCGAAGGATGTCGGGTTTGATCCCCAAGTTTGCGGGTGTGTACATCGACATACACTGGGCCTCCCTTGTGCACATCAGATTAATAAATATCGCCGTGAATCCATTCCAATTCCAGTAGAAGCAGTCGATCAACGTTGGAGGCAGTTGTCTATGATGCCTGTGGTGAAGACGGACGATGATTTCTTCTCTTTGCCACAACTGAAACTTCTCCACGCAAGGTGGTTAGCCTCAGTAGCAGCGGAGCGGCAGTCCATTGAGCTTAAAATGCAAGAAATTGCATGTCCGGTCACTACTACAATGCATGAGCCGACCGTTGTTTCCATTCCTAAAGGCAGGCCTCAAACAAGATTGACTATTTCACAGAAGAGAAGGCTGGAGTCAACTAGGAGAGATCCATCGTACTTTGAGCATGTTGAACGAAGCTTACAGCAAGCTCCGCCCGCACGGAAGGACAAGCTTGTCATTCGCCGAAAAATGGAGAAAATGGACCGCCCAAGAGAAGATACCGTTGCAAGCCAAACACTGAGTTTGTATATTGATAAATTCCAACCTGAGCTTCGCCGATACATTTGGTCTATTGTCGATGTCCCCGGTGATGGCCATTGTGGATTCCATGTGCTTGCAAGACATCTTAGTTATGATGTCAAAGACGGATGGAGACGGGTGAGGCAGGAGCTGTACGAGAAGTTAGAGACTCGTCTTCCATTCTACTCCCGTCTCCTAAGCGAAGAAACGGTTGCAAGTTTGTTGTTAAGTATCCCTTGCACCGACAGTGTTACCGGGACAGACCACTACATGTCAGTCCCGTCTGCCGGCTATTTATTTGCCAATAGGTACATGATACCTCTCGTAATTTTCTCGATGGGTATTAGAGAAACATTCTTTCCGATGTGCGCACCTCCGCCGGACCACTGACATTCTAACCTATGTACTATAGGTCACATCGGTGATCACTTCGTCATACTAAAGATGATCGGTCATTCTCCAATTCCTCCACCTTCAACAGTTTGGTACAAAAGAGCACCGGTCGAAGCCAGAGCTTGGACCACACCTTTCGATCATCAAATCGACCATTGTAAGAAGTTGTTGAAGTTTGAGGAGCCAAGAGACTTACCTGCAGACCACTGTGACGTCAAAATCGACTGAGTATCAATGTATTATATGGAGGACCACTTTTGTATACTTTTTGGCATTTTGGTTATAGAGTACCACTTTTGTATACATTAAACTATGAAATATGAAGTCCAATATATGTTTCTTACTTTTATCCATGTGTTATATGTCTTTTATTTGGGTGTTATACATGTGTGTTTTGTGTGTTTTGGGTGTTATACATGTGTGTTTTGGGTGGATATGTGATATGTTTTTCATGTTGGATATGTGATCACAGAAGATGGTGTGTGTGGCAGTCCTAGCTAAAATGTTTTGTGATCAAATCACAGAACATTTCAAGTAGGACTGCCACACATAGGGCAGTCCTTCACAAGTGTTGGACTGCCCTGTGTGTGGCAGTCCTACTTGAAATGTTCTGTGATCAAATCATAGAACATTTAAGCTAGGACTGCCACACACAGGGCAGTCCTTCACAAGTGTAGGACTGCCCTGTGTGTGGCAGTCCTAGCTAAAATGTTCTGTGATCACATATCCAACATAAAAAACATATCACATATCCACACAAATAGTGCCAACACATATCACATATCCAACATATCACATATCCACACAAATAGTGTCAACACATATCACATATCCAACATATCACATATCCACACAAATAGTGTCAACACATATCACATATCCAACATATCACATATCCACACAAATAGTGTCAACACATATCACATATCCAACATATCACATATCCAACACAAATAGTGTCAACACATATCACATATCCAACATATCACGTATCCAACACATATCTAACATATCACATATCCAACATATCACATATCCAACATATCCAACATATCATATATCCAACATATCACATATCCAACATATCACATATCCAACATAAAAAATATCACATATCCAACATATCACATATCCAACACATATCCAACATTAAAATATCACATATCCAACACATATCCAACACACATCCAAAATAGTTTAAAAGACGGACACAAGTATTCAACATCATACAGCCAGACGTTAGACAATCATACTACATATCATGGCGGGCCTTCGAACGAGACTCCGCATTACTCATGAATGGGAACTCAACCTCGTCGTCGATGCGCTCAAGCTCGTTGGCGACCAAGGTACTAGTGTCGACCAAGACACTAATGTCACTTTGGCAAGCGCTCCGAAGTGTCTTGGCCAGTTCCTTCGCCCTTCTAGACTGTAAATGAAAGTATAATTGAATTTAGTATACAAACATGAAAATCTCGAACTAACTACTAATGCGGAACTCACCATCTTCACCAATGAAGCATACAAGATATTTTTCGAAGGAAGATTTCCAACAGCTACTACGGCCGCGGGACCCGGGTTTGTAGGGTTCAACAACTTGGGATGTCCGACCTGCCGGAAGTACGGCATGTAGTCCTTGCTGCAGTCGGCCATCTGGGTGACCGGTTGACTCTCATCTTCCCCAAGCAGGTGCCTTTGCCACTCGGAGTAGAAGTCGTTGCTTCGATCGAGCTTGTGCAACCGGTGGGGGTCTCCGTGTCCCAGCCCGACCTTGGCGCTCCGGTTCGGAAATTGTAATCGGACGCTCAAGAGGACGTTCCGCGCGTTCCTTCCGCTTTGACGCGGTGGGGCGTATTCTTTTTGGTGCGTCCGGAGGACTGTTACCCCTATAGAATATTGGATTGTGCGACCGTACAATTAATAACTAATGCAAACTAAAATAGAACTGTTACCCCCTATCCTTGTCACATCCCAGAACTAGAATACTGGAGAGCGGGGGCGAACATAGCCAGCTACGTATATTGAAATGAAGTCCATCTCGCTATACGGTCACGGCTGTCTAGATATGAGGGTTTACTACAAGCCAACAGTCTCTTAAGGTCAAGCCTACTGTCTCAATCTCAAGCAAATAATATAATCACAAGATGTTTGACCACCAAATATACAATAAAAGGCGTCCCAAATATTACATATCAGTTGATCATGAAGCTAGTCGTACAAAATGCTAGGACTAGCAAGAGTTAATTCATACATGATCAACCCTAGGATTTGTTAATCATGTTTACAGCCCGTAGGCAGACAGTAAGTAAAAGTGCATCGAGCTAACATGTGCTCGTCGGCTAAACGCCTAAAAAGAATAATTTTACAATAGAGTGAGCGAAACAAAATAGAAAACCCACTCGTAGCCCGGGTTCCTTCTAGTCGCCACCATCGGGCTGGAGGTTCGGAAGATCCTCGGGAGCTGCTCCGAAATCTGGCCACACAAAACCAGCTGGGTCAAACCCCAGAAAGAGCAAGTGCCACAAAGGAGGCCACGAAATAAGAACAAAAGCCAGCATATCAGAACATAAGAAAAGAAATGGAAGAAGGTACAAGTAAATAAAGAGTGCAACAGGACAATAAACGACTAGTGACGTGGGACCATTCCGGGAGCCAGGTTACAACCCTTAAACCAGACAAGGACCGAGGTTATAACCATTCGCCTGAACAGCACTCTGTCTCTATCCATTTATTGTTAGAGATAAGTAAAACAAGCATGTATAAGAGTAGCCAGGTACAGGGACTAGACAAGACTTAGACAAGGCTGGACTCCATCCATTCACAGGCGGCCAAGCAATTACTACGGCTTACTACTTAACTAACTAGGGTTGTCACAAGCCTAATTACTAACAAGATGCAATGAGAATTTCCCAGTCCCAAGCCCTGCAGACTATCCAGTTATCCTTCCGCGGGTTGAGAGTATGTTTGGGTACATCGCCCCGGAGACGATATACCCTTAGGTGACTTAGAGGTGCAACACATGACAGTGCGCTGGAAATGTGCTCTACTCGTCGGCAAGCTACAAGTCCAATTAAGAGCGCCCAGATAACAAGATTGCCTGTGACTGAAAATTCTCCATGAACTATAGTTAGATCTAATCATTAGCCTAATCCATATTCAGTGCGAATCCCTGACCGTGGGAACCAGGGAGTCACGTCCTAGACATGATGCAAGGCAAGACAAGTGGATTGCAGAAGCAAGCAAACAGGAACACCCACGGTGTCAAGATTGATTATACAATTCAAGTTAGCCGTCGCAACAGCATCAAGATAAATCATGTCAGGGTACTTGTCAGGAGTGCGCCACGACGGGCCACTATCATGTCAGGTTGGTCATGTCAGGAGTGCACCACTACGGGTCACTGTCGAGTTATGCTAGTTCCTTGTCATACCATGCCATGTACAATAGTTATTCCAAACATATTAAGTAAAATCAAGTTCATGACAAAAGGCGTAAGGATATAAAATGGGCGTAAAATATCTAATAAAATATCAATATACAGGGCTATAGAAGAGCCAAGCTTAAGGAAAAATAAAACCAAATTTTCATGATTGGACAGATTGCGCAAGGGGGGTCGGGTTGCGCAGGAGTCAAGTGCGCCAGGGGCCAACTGCGCAGGAGTGAGCTGCGCAAAAGTCGGCTTGCGCTGAGCTGGTTGGCGCAGGGGTCAGATTGCGCATGAGTGGACTGCGCAGGAGGGATGGCGCATGGGTCAGATTGCGCATGAGTGAAGTGCGCGGGAGCAGACTGCGCAAGAGTCCCTGCGCGCTGGGGTTGAGCGCAGTTCACCATGGGGCAAGCTGCGCGGTCGGCACTGCGCTAAAGAGCGCAGGCCGAGAGGAGGATGCGCAGTCCAGCACTGCGCTAAAGAGCGCAGGCTGCAGTCTGCTACTCCAGGCCGAGAGGAACTCTTCAAGAACACCAAAGTTCAAATCTTCATATCTTGGTCAAATCAAAACCAAATCTAGATTTTTAAAGGTCTAACTTGAGTAAAATTGAATTCTCTTCCACATGGAAGCATCAAAACCCACAAAATCTCAACTAAAATAGATCAAAACCATGTAAATCCGAAAATAGTTAAAACCTAGATCTAGAACAATGGAGACTCCAAATCACAAAATGTCAAGCACTAATGTTGATCACCATGGCCTAATCTAGCTAATGAACAAATAAAATATGGTTCTCATGTGGTGGCAAGGTGCACTTGCCTATGGGTGTTGGTGTTGTGTAGAGGAAGGAAGAAGAAGAAGATGGAGAAATAAATGAGAGAATTATGGAGGAGAGAGAAAAGTAGGTAGAGTTTTAATGAGGGTGGGTTGTGTTGTGTTGAGGGTGGAGTGTAGGTTAAAGTGCTCCAATGCATTTTAAACCAAACCAAACCAAATCAAACCAATTCTCCTCCACAAAATAAAACCAAGTCATGTCAAAACCCGTTTTACGAGAAAACCCAAAATTCCACAAGTCGAGCCAAAATACAATTACAGGCCAGAATCTGAGAAAATAAAATACAGGTCCAAGGTACATGCAGGCTTAACCAAAATACGTGTTCTGAGATATGGGTGTTACAATCCCCTACCCCCAGAACTGAGTATAGTAGGACTGCCAAGCATGTGGCAGTCCACATGTAAACAAGGACTGCCACAGTCCTGGCAGTCCTCTATTGAAAGAGGACTGACAGGCCTGTGGCAGTCCTTGTTTACATGTGGACTGCCACATGCTTGGCAGTCCTACTGTACTCGGCCAACAGACAAACGACTCGCTAGTTTGTCGTTTTCTAGGGTTAGGGTTTTAAGAGAAATTGTGGGTTTGTCGTGTTCGAAAATGGCATTCATAAACCCTAAAGACATTCTAAACCTAAATTATCAAAAGTTTTTAGACAATTAAAACAATTCTAGGGTTTCGAATAAAATGTAGACAATTATAGAAGAAATTAGGGAAGAACGTACCGAGAATCCGATTTCTTCGACTTGCGTGTCATCTCGTCGAATGTGGAAGTGTTCTTGAAAGAAATTTGGTGGAGGAATTAGGATTAGAGTGGTGGAGGAGAATTTTCTAGGGTTTAGGGAGAGGGAGAGAGAGCTCTTCTTCTTTTTCTTTTGGAGGAGAGAGAGAGGAAATGATGAAATGAATAGAAAATTTGAGTTTGGGGGGTTGGGCTGCCCCCTAGTAAAATTTGGGCTGCCCCCTAGTAGAATCTCCACCAAATGGGCTGCCCCCTAAGTAAGGGCTGCCCCTTAGTAAATGTGGAGGTGCCCCTAAAAAAAACCCATGAAAAGTGTGGTGAAAAGTTCAATACTTCCATCTTTTCATACTGTATTATTATTATTAATTATTAATATTATTATTATTAGGGATATTAATATATTATTTGGTACAACATTAACTTACTAAAAAAGATATAATTGTTGTGGACAATTAGCTCAACCTCACATGTATATCAATATATATCTCAATGTGTCTCTACAAGCCATCCCAACCTCTCTTTATATAGGAAAAGAGAGGTTGGGAGTTACAAAATGAAAAGTCACTTGGGAGTTACAAAGGTGAAGAGTCACCATGATGAGATGAATTACAACACTCCCCCTTGGCTCTTCACAAACTCTGCTTGTAAACACCTCTGAGCTTCTTTGTCGGTCTGTAGCTTGCAGATTCAAAAATGACCACCTACTTGTGCCTCGTTAAAACCTTGCCAAAGAAAACCCAGTGGGAAAAAAAACTTTGGTCGAAGGACAAAAGAGTACACACAGGTCAGTGTGATGGGGGTAAACTAACCATTGCAAAGGTGCCTCGTCAAAACCTTGTCCGCTGATCGAAGGATAAAAGAGTACACGATGGTTTAGAAGTATACAACTAGATACTCCCCCTGATTATAATAATCCTTAGTGAATAAGGGATTTGAACTGTGTCTCGTTAAAAACCTTGCCAAAGAAAACCCAGTGGGAAAAACTTTGGTCGAAGGGAAAAAGAGTACACGAGCATACATCAGGATGCTTTCCTTTTCACTCGCACTCAACAGGGTACGGGATATACGCACAACAGGGCGTTGGGAGGCACTTGTTGGGGCGCTCCCCCTCACATGCACACAACAGGGTACAGGAAACATGTTTCACTTAGGCTAGCTCTGAAAGCTTCCTAAGTCCAATCGCTCTGACATGTTTCTGGAACGAGTGTTTTGGCAGTGACTTGGTGAACAAGTCTGCACGGTTATTCTCCGATCCAATGTGTTGTACTTCAATCTTCTGAAGCGCTTGTTGTTCATGTGTAAAGAACAACTTGGGCGATATGTGCTTGGTAGCATCCCCTTTGATGTAACCATGTTTCGCTTGATCAATAACAGCGGTATTGTCCTCATAGACGACAACAGGTTCATCTGGGTCATATGGAAGATCACATGTACTTCGAATATGGCCAATAACAGCTCGAAGCCATACACACTCTCTAGTCGCCTCATAGAGCGCGAGTAGCTCAGAGTGGTTCGTTGAAGTAGCCACTAAGGTCTGTTTGCGAGACCTCCAAGAAATCGCCGTGTTCCCAATGGTAAAGACATAACCAGTTTGGGAACGCCCCTTGTGCGGATCAGATAAGTATCCCGCATCGGCATAGCCAACAAGGGTCGCGTTGCTTCGAGTGCCAAGAGCGTTGGACTCACTCAAAACCGCGTAGGGATAGAACAAGCCCAAGTCCGTAGTACCCTTAAGGTAGCGGAAAATGTCTTTTATGCCATTCCAATGGCGGCGTGTTGGCGCGGTGCTGTGTCGAGCTAGACAATTCACAGCAAACGAGATGTCCGGTCTAGTACATTGGGCCAAGTACAATAAAGCACCTATTGTACCCAGATAAGAGCACTCAGGACTCAATATCTCTTCGTCGTCCTCCTTTGGACGAAATGGGTCCTTAGTAATGTCTAGAGAGCGGACGATCATGGGAGTAGCGGACGGCTTAACGTCAAAATGACTAAAGCGTCTCAACACCTTTTGGGTGTAGTTCGCTTGATGGACAAGAATTCCATCTTTACGGTGCTCGATCTGCAGGCTGAGGCAAAACCGTGTCTTCCCAAGATCCTTCATCTCGAATTCCTTCTTCAGGATATCAGCAGTTTCTGACAAGTCTTTTTCGGTTCCTATGAGATTCATGTCATCTACATAGACCGCAATGATTGCGTATCCTGAAGTAGATTTCTTTATGAACACGCATGGGCAAAGTTCGTTATTAACGTATCCCAAACCGATCAAGTATTCGCTTAGGCGGTTATACCACATTCGCCCGGATTGTTTCAATCCATATAGCGAACGCCTCAGTCTAATCGAGAACGCGTTCCGTGGTCGGGAACTACTTGATTCAGGCATCTTTAGTCCTTCAGGGACTCTCATGTATATCTCTGTGTCCAGATCCCCGTAGAGATAGGCTGTGACCACATCCATAAGCTGCATATTCAGTTTTTCGGAAACTACTAAACTGATTAAGTAGCGGAACGTTATGATGTCCATTACGGGAGAATACGTCTCCTCGTAATCAATTCCAGGGCGTTGTGAGAAGCCTTGTGCCACAAGGCGAGCCTTGTATCGCACAATCTCATTTCTCTCATTACGCTTCCTTAGGAAAACCCATTTGTGACCAACTGGTTTAACATTGGGTGGTGTTGGAGCAACAGGTCCAAACACGCTTCTTTTCGCTAAGGAATCTAGTTCAGCCTGGATTGCTTGTTTCCATTGTGACCAGTCCGTTCGTCGTTGACACTCGGCAACACTACGAGGTTCCATGTCATCATTGTTCATAATGTCAGTGGCCACTGAGTATATGAACACATCATCGATGACAGTTTCGTTTCGCTTCAAAATATCGTCTAAGCTAGCATACTCGACGGATATTTCGAGGTTATCGACATGATTAGGAATAGGCGTTTCATCTGGAACGCGCTCTTCTAATACATCGCCATGATCCTTAATGATCTCATGTGGTAAAACGCTTTTAACAAGATTTCTCCGCTTCCGGGGCAGAACATCTTTGGAACCAACCGGTCTTCCCTTCTTCTTGGGAATAGCGGCGGACTGGACGGCCGATGGCAGCGTCCTTTGCTCGGCGGGTTCGACCGGAGCAATATGTTTCACAGGAACATGGCGTCTCTCAGGGACGTCTATCCTTGCAGGCACATTTGCAGCAGGTATAATTGATCTCGTGACTTTTGCTATGTCGCTAAATGCATCTGGCATTTGATTTGCAATATCTTGCAGACCTAGAATCCTCTGCACTTCCTTATCACTATGTGCAGAGGGGGGATCATGATGAGCAAAAGAGGGCACATGCCACGCTAATTCACGTCGTTCCTCATCAACGTTAGCGTGCATTTCTCCCCCTAACGACGGAAAGATTGCCTCATCAAAGTCACAATCCGCGTGTCTCGCGGTAAAGAGATCGCCTGTCAAGGGCTCTAAATAGCGAATAATGGACGGGGAGTTATAACCGACATATATTCCCCGTCGCTTCTGAGGTCCAAATTTTGAACGCCTTATCGGCTCAATTGGAACATTGACTAGGCACCCAAACACACGTAAATGTGAGATATCAGGCTCACATCCAGTAACCAGCTGGTACGCGAAAAGTGGTTGGGTGGCCATGGGCCTCAGACGGACCAAATTTGCAGCGTGCAAAATTGCATAGTCCCATACAGATAGTAGGAGTTTGGTGCGCATAACCAAGGTCCTCGCTATCACTTGCAGTCGCTTTATAAAAGCTTCCGCTAGGCCGTTTTGGGTATGAACATACGCAACAGGATGTTCAAGATTTATTCCCAAAGTCATGCAATAATCATCGAAAGTCTTCGATGTAAACTCCGCGGCATTATCAAGTCTAATAGACTTTATCGGATAATCCGGATGGTGAGCCCTTAACTTAATGATTTAGGCGAGGAGTTTAGGAAATGATGCATTTCGGGTGGACAACAACACTACGTGTGACCATCTAGTCGATGCATCAACCAAAACCATGAAGTATTTAAATGGTCCGCATGTTGGTTGGATTGGTCCACAAATATCTCCATGAATTCTGTCAAGGAATTGGGAAACCAATTTCGTAGGTTTCACATGGAGTGGCTTGAGATTCGTCTTCCCAATCGAGCATGCTTGGCATAGACTTTTCGGATTTATAACGAAATTCTTTCCTCCAAGAGGATGCCCATGTGATGCATTCATAGTGCGAAGCATCGTATTTTGACCCGGATGACCCAGCCGGTCATGCCATAGCATAAAAGTCCTCTCATCAACTGGCGCTCGGCGAATGATGAGATTACTCTCGATGTGTTGTATCGTAGTGAGATACAAACCACTTGAAAGACATTTCAACTTCTCCAAGATACGCTTTTGGCCGTACTGAGTGGAGGTAATGAAAAGATACTCGAAGCCATGTTCTCGAGCAGTTTCAACATGAAATCCGTTTTCTCGAATATCCTTAAAACTCAGTAAGGTACGACTGGACCTTGGAGAATATAAGGCCTCTGATACTTCAACGGGAGTACCATTTGACAACGAAAAACGGGCTTTGCCAAAACCTTGAACAAGGGTTGAGGGTCCCGAAATGGTTGTCACTGAGGTTACTTTAGGCGTATAGGAGATAAAGTATGATTTATCTCTCAAGATAGTATGAGTTGTTCCACTATCAACCAGACAATCCACTGCCCCGTGGTCCATGCCTATAAGTAAAAAAAATTAAAGTTTGTCACACGTTTGAGGAAAGTGCTCGAAATTGAACTTTAATTTATCGAGAAAACAGAAAATACAAACCACCAAAAGTTTCATGACTTAAATCAAACATAGATAGAAAATGGAGATTTATTTTTCCATTTCTGCTACAAAATCGGGGGTCTCAAGATTTAGATTTTCGTACTCGTTGACCAGATTTGCTTCGGCCCGGCGCCCCTTGTGATAGTTATTAACTTCTTGGGGGGTCGCCCTGCAAGTCCGTTGCATATGACCATAAGCACCACATTTGTAGCAGAGAGTAGGCGCTTGGCCTTCCACTCTCGCTTTGGGACGACTGGCCCGTTGGTTCTTACCATGAGACTGCCTAGGAGTCAAAGGTTCTTGGTTCTTGTTAGAACCTCGCTTTGGGTGGTGAGACTTAAACTCGCCTCTGTTCCTTGGCTGGGACGACTGGCCCTTGTCTCGTTTCCACCGTGGATTTGGTCCACGGAGAGCGTTTGCATCAGGCATTGGAATTGCCTTTGTTCCAGCAGGACGAGAATTGTTGTTTCTCATTAAAATGAGACTGTTCTTCTCGTCTAGTAAAAGCTGGGTGATGAGCTCGGGAAACTTGGTGAACTTAGACTGACGGTATTGCTTCTGGAGCAAGTTGTCAGTGGAAGGAAATATGGTGTATGTTTTCTCCAATAGATCACTGTCGGTTAATATCTCACCGCAGTATTGGAGAAGTGATCGAATCCTGCAGACTTCATTGTTGTAATCAGTTACACTTTTGAAGTCTTGAAAGCGCAGGTTCAACCAGTCATGGCGTGCTTCAGGTAGCCATATGGTCTTCTGGTGGTCGAAGCGCTCTTTCAGAGAGTCCCATAGCGTCTTCGGCGAGGAGATTTCAATGAACTCCGCCTTCATGGCGTCAGATAAATGCCTGCAGAATAGAATCATCGCTTTGGCGTTCATTGAGCGAGTGACTTCCACTTCACGCTCTTCCTCGTTATAGATGACGTCCAAGAGGCCCTGCGCATCTAGATGGTTCTGGATGTCTTGCGTCCAGTCCAAGTAGTTCTTGCCAGAGGCTTCAAGGATTGGAAAATCAATCTTGATCGACATTTTTTTACAACAGGAGAAAAAATCTTGATCAGTCAACATATAAAACGACAGGTATATATGGATTTGGTTTGTATAAGCAACAACAAACAATCGTAAATAAAAACAACGATTTTGAAAAAACGATTTTTGTTTAAAAATTATCTTATATCGATCGACGGGCAGATATAGAGAGGTCAATAAGTTTCTTGCAAAAATGCATAATTATAAATACAATTTGAGCAAAAAATAATATTCGGTCAACCCCTTTCAGTAGCTCTACGTGAATATGACCAGGCGAAAAAATGAGGGAGGAGGGTCACCGAGGACCTCTTAAGAACCAAGCCCCAAGTTCTTTCTGACATCATACCCAAGTAGGTGAGCCTATTCGGAGAGACTTCGTAAAATTTTCGTCAAATGTAAGAATAAATAAGATTTTTCAAGAAATTCACGCTATTTGCGAACTGTGCAAAATAGGTGACAATTTAGTGCGTGCTCAAAATGAGCGTTGCCTTTGAAAAATTATTAACCAAAATGTTATTTTTGGGAGGCCCAAATTTGGCGGTGCCAGAATTTGTTTATGTAGCCAAAACAATTTTTCAATTTTTACGCCATTACGCTAAAAAAAACTTACAACATAAGCAAGTAACAGCACACAAAAGAATTGGTGCCTAAGCAAGCGGCACCAAAAAAAATGTCAACTATTTTTCCGACGTCTAATTAAGCGACGCCAAAAAAATAGCGAAAAAAAATACAATTTTTTTTATTCATCTGTTACAATGATTACTGAGTAACATTAAAAAATGCTACTGAGGTGCTCGGCAGGACACAGATGGCACTGAGGTGCTCGCCGGGGTTTACTGACGTGCTGATAACGTGTTGTGGACAATTAGCTCAACCTCACATGTATATCAATATATATCTCAATGTGTCTCTACAAGCCATCCCAACCTCTCTTTATATAGGAAGAGAGAGGTTGGGAGTTACAAAATGAAAAGTCACTTGGGAGTTACAAAGGTGAAGAGTCACCATGATGAGATGAATTACAACAATAATTACTTAACAATAAATATGCCATTTACTCTAATCAGTTGAATGAAATAAGTTAAGAATTTCCTCGGTTGATTATCAGTTAGATATTTCTATATTTAAATTACTTAGAGATAGAAAAAAAAAAAACTTACTATATCTTAAGTTTAAGATCAACTCTAACAACAAAATCAAATTTGAGAGCTTGATAGACTGTTCAAAGTCGTCTAATAAAAATCGTGTGTGCATGACATTAGGCACTTTTTGGCAGCACCAAAATTTTATTTCGAGAAATAAACTTAGAATCATCACATTAAAACTTAACAATTATTTCCAATTCACAGGCATGCCATTACTGATTTTTGTACTTGGGAATTTCCATACCCACTGAAATTGTCACTAATACTTATGAAGTGGACCTTTGAATAATCGAAAGGCCACTAATACCTACTCTTTCCCAATCATCTGTATACAGGTTTTGAACTAGGTCATAGTTAAAAAACTTCTTATTCATAGTTATGTGAAGAAGAAATGAATTGGTAAGCGGAAAAGGAGTGAAGACATTATGCTTTTTACACACACACACACACACACACACACACACACACACACACACACACACACACATATATATATATATATATATATATATATATGAGAGAAGGATAGATATTTATTTTGTATCCTCGTTGTTAAGCATTTCACATGTTCTCCAAATGATAATTATTAAATTGTCTTTTTTTATCGATCAGATTTAATCAAAACCTCGCAAGGAATTTGATAATTTAAAAATCCAAACGATCAAAAAATATGATCCAATTGCTGCTATTTGGGATAACATACAGAATGTTTAAGAGCAGAACTTCTCCTATATATTGACCTCCAATTTTAAACATGTTGGTGTTTTTCACTTTCCTTTAGGAACTTTTACTCCCACATTGTAAAACGATTATGGTGTATATTTCAATATATAGTTATGTTTGTGTTGGAGAAGAAATGTCCCATGTGGGTTGATTTTTCTAGAGGGGTAAGTTTAAATCACAAGGAACAAACATTTGTCTTCTCACTCACTATGAGAATCCATAGGAGCTAGCGACTCGGACTCGTGCTTGGACGAAGGGCAGTTCTAAACGTTTAGGCGCATACACATTGTTGCTTTCGGCGCTGTCAGCTGTCAGTGTGCGGCGTGGACGGTGCGTGCGGTTGACATCGCACGACAATGATGCTATATTGGCGCATTGCGCATATGCGTGCATAGGTGCCAGTTTGCTCTATATAGAGCTCCACTCTTCTCAACGTTCAAGAGGAGAGAGAGAGAGAGAAAGGCTTGGACGAAGGGCAGTTCTAAGCGTTCAGGCGCATACACATTGTTGCTTTCGGCGCTGTCAGCTGTCAGTGTACGGCGTGGACGGTGCGTGCGGTTGACAGCGCACGACAATGCTGCTATATCGGCGCATGGCGCATATGCGCGCATAGGTGCCAGTTTGCTCTATATATAGAGCTTCACTCTTCTCAACGTTCAAGAGGAGAGAGAGAGAGAGAGAGAGAGAGGCTTGGAGGAAGGGCAGTTCTAAGCGTTCAGGCGCATACACATTGTTGCTTTCGACGCTGTCAGCTGTCAGTGTGCGTCGTGGACGGTGCATGCGGTTGACAGCGCACGACAATGCTGCTCTATCGGCGCATGGCGCATATGCGCGCATAGGTGCCAGCTTGCTCTATATATAGAGCTCCACTCTTCTCAACGTTCAAGAGGGGAGAGAGAGAGAGAGAGAGAGGAGAGAGAGAGAGAGAGAGAGAGAGAGAAAGTGAGGGCTACAAAATTCCACTCCAGAAAGAGAGTTGAGGGCCACAAAATTCCATTCCAGAAAGTCTATGCGGCTTTTGCAACAACAACAAAGTCTATGCGTGCATAGAGCTTTTCTTGGTCTATTCGTGTTCCATAGTCTTTCCAGAGGTGACAAAGAGCTTTACAGAAGTTCATACTTGAACTTGCTGGTTCCTGGGATATATCGACGAATCTTGCTTTGAACACCAGTGACTTGATCATCAATATCAAGAATATTTTCTTTGTGTTTCTTGTTTTATCTCATTGTAGCGTCTGCGAACGTGAATAGAATAACACTTTTACACTTTGTTATTGTATTTTACATTTTCTTGAAGTCAGTTTATAACATCTTCTTAGTGCTTCATTTGAGTTGGCTAGAGTGCTGACTTCTACGACTCTCTTGGTGTTGGTTAGAGTACAGAATTTGTATCATGCAAAGACTATGTTCTCCACTATTTAGATCCGTCTTCGGACCAACAAAACCTTGAACCTCCATTCCCCACACCCCAAGAGGTCCCATAAATTCTGAAAATTTTTGGACCGAGTCCACATTGGGTATGCGTGAATCCAAAACCATTACAAATTTTGTCTCATTCTTATGATCACATGATAATCGGAACACAGCATAGTCACAGGATCCAAGTGTCTATGCTGGCCCGACACCAAGTTCCAATTTATTTTGATTAAATTTCGCAAGGAAACTCATGTGCACACAGACAGACTCGTGGATGGGTCAGAAGAACACGGCCTATATTATCTCGAGCCTGCGGGTCATGCGGATGAAGCCAGTGGTGGGCGAAGACCAAATCATATCTTTTTCTGGACCGCATTTAATCAACTCGTGGTTCACTGTAATGTAATCGCAATCACAATGTAATCAAATAAATAAATAAATTGATTACATTGCGATTACGATTACATTACAGTGTGCCAAACGAGGCCTAAATTACTACTGAGTGATATATACTCCAAAGACAGAACACACCCATCTTTAAGAAAGCGACTCAGTAACGTGACTCGAAGCGCTCTCTCTCTCTCTCTATCAAAGCTCTACATCAATTTTGAACGAACATTTCTTGAAAACCGAAGATTTTTACATTCCAGCAATAAAAACATATTCCAGAAACCCATCAGACCACTAAGGTCCGTTTGGTTCACTACAATGTAATCGTAATTGCAATACAATCGAATAAAAAAAAATGTTTTACAATTGAATAAAATAATTATGTTTTTCTTTTTTTTATTTGATTCCATTACGAGTACAATTACATTAGAGAATGAACCAAACGGGGACTAAGTTCTGGAGAAACACAATCATACCTGGCCATATCTCCATCTAACTAGAAGAGGAACTCTGCAAGTTCTAGCAATCCGTAATGTCATTGAAATGCCTACCTTCTATGCTCCGCCCTTCTGTTGGATGGAGCCGGGGCCGGCCCGGAGTATTTTAATGTCCAGGTCAAAATTTAAAATGATGCCCCTTGTTCGGATATATTGGAAACAAAGTGCTATTTTTTTGGAGAAGATTCATTGTTTCATTATCATGAACGCATTTTACATTTAGGGTATCGTTAAAATATTGTTTCTCATGAAAAAAATAGTACCATAGAAATTTAAGTAGAAGCGTCTTGATCACGTTTAAACACAATATCATAAAATGTTCTACAAAATCAATAAAAAACTCGTAGACAAACTCTTGCATCATTTTTCATATAATTGAATAATCAAACATCATAACTCATTCCAACTCAAGTTCGACTAAACAACATCTGAAAACTAGATCAATCTAAATATCAAATTGGCTTTTCCCTAATGGTTAATTAAAACAATGAAAATGACATCTTTGTAGTGAACATTTCGTTCCCGCACATGATACAAATCTAAATACCAAATCCAGCAATCCTCAAATCAATCCAAATATTGACTTCAACAATCCCCAAATCATCTTATCACTAATATTTGTTAAACATCCACTACGTAATACAACATTTCAAAGTATGTTATGCAAAAATTGAAAATCAGTTTACTCAAAATTCAATAATTTATCAGTGCAACTCAAGATCGTTAAAGTTATTGTCGCTATTAGCATCACCAACAATCAGGTTCATCATTAAAACTCGAATTTCAGACCTCAAGTTCATTATCTAGAGATTGTTCAACAGAATTTGCGTCATCATTTCAGTGAGTAGTTGTTGTTGTCAAAGCCGCAACTCACGTCAATTCAACGATTATAAACTCTTAATTCTTAACTTCAAATCCCTAAGTAGATTTTAAAATTATGGACAGTAGAATAGGACATGAAGAATAAATTGAAAGAAAAATAGAGGTTTGAGATTCAATTATAAGTAGAAGAAAGAAGGAAGCGAGAATTAAAATTAACAAATTTCAGGAATACTTATCGTTGGCCATCAATTCGCCTCTGGAATTGGAAGACAAGAAGTTCTTATCTGGAATCGGAAGGGACAAACTTTCACTACTGTAAAAGCAATTGCCAATTTTTTTTCTTTTACCAACTCTTTTATTATATATTAATATTATATAATATATATTACTCTTAAAATTATTTAGAGCCCCTTAGATCTTGGTGCCTCGGGCCCACACCCCGTTTGCCCCTCCCCCGGGCCACCCTTGGGCGGAGCGAGTGCATCCCCTCCAATAAGAGTTTCCTCCCGAGTTGGTCCCGCTTTCAACTGATGCAGCTGAATCGTACTCTCAGTCGCCCACTTGCCTAACAACCTTTGGCACAACGATCAGCTCGTTCTTGCTCCAAGACTCCCAAGAGGACCTGTTCCGGACATCAGCCACAGAAGCACCACAACGATATCCGCCATGGAGGAAGCTGATCTGCCAACTGCCCACTCATTTTTTTATGGGTCAAATAAAACATCTTCCAACAAGAAAATGAGCACAGTTTAGGAAATATATGTCCAGTATCACATAGATAAGTTGAAGCAATAGGCAACAAGGAACATATTACAGCTTGTGCAACAAATAATTGAAACTTCTGTCAGTTCTACATATGCTTCTTCCATCCATACCAAGTGCAAATACACAATTTAGCTGCTCAACTTTAGTTCCATACATGCTTCCTCCAAACTTGTTCCTGAAATTTCACCGATTTTTGAAGTGGTACACAAAGCAGGAAAACTAGAGTTTCCCCCAATCTCGGATACAATTAACAACAGATCCAGGAGAGGGGTCAGAATACATGAAACTAGACCACGACCGAGCCTTTAGCCCCATTGTGGTAAGGCCGGCATAGATATCGAAAGAAAATGATTGGTACATATTATACATCTTACGCAATCGAAGAACGAAGAGCAATGACAGATTATGCTTTAGGAAGATGCAGAATTGCAAGATGCAATGCACCTGGGTAAACACCAACGAAGAGCCTGCTGTTGCATGGGTTTACAAGATGCGAAAGATGTTGGGTCCTCCTCAAAAGACTCTTTGTAAGTTTCAAGTATCGAGACGATCTCCTCAAATTGTGGTCTTTTATCAGGGTTGGTCGCCCAGCATCGAGAGATAAGACGGCGAAATGCAGGTGGGCAAGAAACTGGAAGAGGTGGTCTAGCGTTCTGCAATAACAGGTGGGATGCAATGTTATATCACCTTTAAATTGTGAACGACACGTAACAAACAGAAGTACAAACGATAGGAACTTCTCCATCATATTATCAACCAAAATCATATAATTGATCGTCTAAGCTGATTGGTCAAATGATACAAATCTAAATGCCAAGATGTCTTACAAGAGAAATCTTAAATTTGTGGAGCCAATTTTACATATGTCATCAACCTCCCCACATTCTTCCATCAAGAAAGGGTTAGTTAGGGAGCACAATAAAGCTTCAGAAAAGAACAGTTTGTATGACTGGTTGTCAACCTGACACCAATTGTATGTGCTGATGCCAATTTCAAACCACAGATGTGAAAAAATAATACTTTATGCCTTGGAAGAAAAAAAACTCCCAAAAGATGCAATGAAATCATACCTTCTGAGCAACAGCAAAGGCAGCTTGTTCGGGGTTCATTTCATGAAATGGGATCAATGCTGTTAGAAGTTCCCAAAGGACGACACCATAGCTATACACATCAACCTTCCTTGTGTGATGCTTTTCCTTGATCATTTCTGGTGCCATCCACCGATAAGTACTCGTAAAACCCTTCCCACTGCCGCACTGAGATTCTAAGCATGAAATTCCAAAATCTGCAACCTTCACCGACAGATCCTCTCCGAGCAGGATATTTTCTGACTTCAGATCCCTGTGAAGTATTCCCTCGGAGTGAAGATAATTCATTCCATAAGCAATATCGAGCGCCAGTCTCAAAACAATCTTAAGGGGAAGTGAGTAAGGTTCTTGATTGTGGAGGTATTTTCTCAGGGAGCCCCCTGCCATGTACTCTGTGATGATGCAGAAAACTGGGGGTTTCTTGCAAGCTGCAACAAACTAGAGAACAAACCAAAACACATGCACATGAGTTAGAAATGTAGATACATGACCCTAACAGACAGTTCAGTTATTACGGAATATTTACAATAGAGTATGGAGTGAATTTCGAAGAATTAAAGGGGAAAAACAATAGTAAAAAAGTTGATAGTTTATTTCCGTAAATTAATGGAGGCACCAGAAATCCAACTCTTGACTGTGCTCTATGAATGAGATGTTATATACGAGAACCCTTATCAACCTGCAATCACCCTTCACAAATAGTGTTCAAGTCTGAGTAGACATAGTAACTTGGGAGGGAGCTAGAAATGAGACCTGAAAGGCATAGAAGGAAGACTTTTACATTATTGGTTATTATTGGTTAACTGCGAGATACCAATCAAGAGATTGCTGAGCTGGGAAATATTTCAAGCAAGGTGGGAAAAAAAAAGCAAACCAAAAAAGAAGAAGAGATGTTTTCATCTGTAAGCACATTATCAAGCAAAGGGGCAACTGAACAGCAAAAGGATGAGCAAACTCACTGGATTCTGCTTTTCATAGAGATAAACTTGATCATGGAAGTCCAGAAATGCCCATTAGTTTCTCTGATTTCCGTAACAACAACAAAATATCCTATAAACACTTCTACGTAACATAGGGAATGTTCTTGTTTCCTCCGTAGTAATGAAAGAAACATATGTAATTTGCTAGTGATATTTAGTACTTTGATTAGATTGCTCTGAAATATACTAAACAAAAGATAAAAAATCTTCTGATTCAGTATACAATTCAATATACTGCACTAGTACGGAAACAAAAGACTCGAGCAGTTAAGGGGACAATCCTCAAATCTGCAATTTCTTCAATTTTTTCCCACTAACTTCTTATAAACGAACTATTAAAATGAAAGAATGTAAGTCAGTAGATTTTCGCAATAGGAGCATTATCTAACTGATGGATTCCTGAAGATCATGCTTGTCTTGGGGTGTGGATGCACATATAAGATAAGATTAAGGTATGAGGGAGAGGTTGGGTATTGACTATTGATACTTTGATAGATTGATAAGATCCTTAGACCTCCCCTGCTGATAGGTAATTAGGATTCCTAACCACAGTAAACTTCTGATCGGCCTAATCCAACTTGTATTGCTCTTCTTATGGAAAAAGCATTAGCTACAAAAAAAGAGAGCAATGTTCGCAGTATCAGAATCGGTATCGGACCATTACTACGAGTATCCGGATCGGCAGTATTGGCAGTATCGGCGGTTTCCGATCGGAGTATCGGGTTTTTTGAAATCGGAAAGCAAATAATTATCAATAAAATTTTAACATTTTAGAAGAAATATTTTATACATTTTGGGATAATTTTAAGTATTTCCTATGTTGTTTTTTAGTAGTTTTGAAATTGAATAAAATAGTAGTTACCCTTGCCGATTGATTTACATGCAATATATAAGTTTCTTTTACATGCTTTTACAACCTTAGTATGCTTTTACATCCTTGTCGATTGGTCTTTTTCATTCAATTTTCTTTACCGAATTAACCGGAAAAGAGACCCCCTATGTCAGTATCGGTTAGTATCAGGTATTGGTTGGTATCGAATGTGGACATGCCAAACCGTATCAATATCGGCTGTATCGGATCCGTATCAGCCAATACTGCAAACTATACAAAAAAAACCATAAAGGCATGAAGTTCCTTTTTTTTATACCTAGATGATCATATATAGAAATATTTTCAGTCTCTATTTGGGTACGTCAATGCAGTACAAATTGAACTACTTTGCTATAAGTTGTAATTTGATGACTCCGCTATCCAAATTGTAAACCCATGGTTACTTGGAATGTGGAAATTCACGTACTAACTACTACTAACAAGAGAACACAACATATATTTGGATTTCCAGCAAAGCTTTAATAATGGAATAAGATGTAGTTCTTTTAGTAATTCTTCGTTAAATGTTTTTAAAGTCTAAGAATCGGTACTTCATTTTGAAAAAACATTAATGCTAAAGATCACTGGAACTTACGAATCTTTTTCTAGCTTTGAATTTATGATGATGTTATATTATGGTTCTTGATTACTTCTGAATTTAACATATACATTTATATATTACATATTTGTTCTTTAAAGATTTTACACGTTCTGGACAATCTCATTGCATTCCAAAGAAGCCTACTCCAGACGTAAAATGTACCAGGAGACGCGTATATTGTGTTCCTGATTCCATCCCGCCTTCTTTGAAGGTGTTTAAACCTCATGCAAATCGAGGAATCAAAAAGTTACTTTAATATGTTTGTGGCACCATACCGAAAGTAAGAAAATAAGTCCATGGAATTTTATTTTCTTAGCATGTACTACTATGTACACTATTTAGTAAAATTTAAAGGAAGAATTCTAGGGTCAAGCAATTGTAGGCATACTCCTGTTGTAAAACAAAAAAGTGACCTAGTGCCACGAGGTCCCCACTAGTGTCGGGTCTGAAGAGGGTCAAGATGTATGCATCAATACTCTCAATATATGGAGAGGATGTTTCTATGATTTGGACCCGCATTCTCCAAGAGCAAAAGCAAAGTCTTACGCTCGCCAAGCGACGCCTTCAGCATACTCATGTTGTCGGTTGTCCACACAAAAAGTTACTGACTCAACACGACTTATTAGTGCAGAAGAAAAAGTTCTAAAAAATGCACTCTTTCTTCCTCCCACCTTCCCTACCTCACCTCATTTCTCGACGACTCCTCGATAGGAGAGGAACAAAACTGAAGCGAATGAGACTAGACATGATCAAATACGAGGAACAAGTTATAAAACCTAGGTAAACACTAAACACTATAGTAATATCATGATATTACACAACAACAGGAATGCTGCCTAGACAAGAAACAAGTAATTTCATGCAACTACATTTATCAACAGGCAATAATCTAACAAAGAAAGGTAGCTCAACAACAAGAAACTGCTTTCCGAATCTATAACGAACACGTAAAACTAACTTCTTCTAGAATTGTAGCATAAAAGTACGTATGTTTCACCTACATTGTATGCAAAAACAACAACATATTACCCTGACTATATTGGGATGGCAGAGGCGGAGCAGCAACGCAACCTCCGAGTTGAACTGCCGCTCGAGCGAGGCCGCGAGGGCCTCGTCCTCCTCGGGCTGGCTCATCAGCTTCACCGCCACCTCCCGCCCCTGGTACACCCCGTGGTAGATCCTGCTGTGCCTCCCCGTCGCGAACTTGCTCCCGATGAGCAGCTGCGACATGTCGGCGCTCCACTCCCTCTCCCCCCCGCCCCTGATCTCCCCGCCGGACGAGACCAGGTACTTGGACCACGACACCGCCTTCCGGTACTCCTTCAGCGACAGGCTCCTGCGCGCGCCCACGGAATTAGCGCGCCTCGCGTTCTTCCTCTTCTCCTTCAAGCAATCCATTCGATGACAAAGATCACAACTTTCTTCAGTTCCCGGCCATGGGAGTTCCTCCCCAAAACGGCAAGTTTCACGGAAAGATCCCACCTTTCTTCAATTCCGCACCATGGGGGACCCGAAAGATGGCAGCTTTTTTACGAGAGACAGCTAAAAGATTCAATCTTTGAGTGCAAATAAGCTGAAAATATAGGGATTGCACTCAAATGCCGCCCAGTTCGTCTACATTTGATCAATCGAGTTGAAATTTTGGGGATCGCCCCCATTACAAGCGTGAATCGCAGGGGGGGTAGCGGGAATGTGCTATGGCATTTGCGGGATTTGGGGATGGTTGAGCTCAGCTAGGGTTAGGGTTAGGGTTTGAGGAAGGAGAGAGAGAGAGGGAGGAGAGAGATTGGCGGTGGTTTGTTGAGGGGAACATGGGGGAAGATTACCGGTTCTGGAGACGGTGGTGTTGCTGCTTTCTCAAATGATGATCCGTTTCTGAATATGCCCCTGGAGGTGCATCATATTACAAATGTACCATTAAAGCCTTCTTTGGGATTGTGTGCTTATCGGCTTTCAAAAAATTGTCCCAAAATTGTACAAATTTTTCGGAATTTTTTTAAAAACCAAGTGGCTTATGTGACGGCTTTCCATAAAAATAAGCCATGATAAACAATCCAAAAATCAATCTACGTCTAGTTTTGAAAGAAGAAAAATTCAAACAACAACATCATAAAACAGCTTTGAAAAACAATTTCTCACTTGTACTAACTTATCGTTATTTTTTCTTATTGGTAGTATAATAAGTTTTTTACAGCAAGTTGAAGGATGTTGTCGAAAACTATTCCGAAATTGATCCGACTTCTAATTTTTATTTATTTAAGTTGATGTTACCAAAATATCCTAGATATTTTTTCTAGTAAAGTAGAACTTCCTCCAATAAAGCAATCATAAACTCAACCTAAGTAATTTGAAACTCGTTTTTTTAATAGTTATCTCCGAGATGAGAACTTTGATGACATTGTTTGAGATGTTGATACAATTAGAGCTGTCAAGACGGGCCGGCGGGGCGGGCCGGCCCGTAATCCACCATAACCCACCATTTGGCGGGGCGGGGCGGGCCGACCCACCATTTTGGCGGGCTGGAAAAATTCTAACCCAGCCCAACCCACCGGCGGGCCGCGGGCTAGGCGGGCCGGCCCGCTTAATTTTTTTAATTATTATTTAGTTTCTTAAAAGGAAAAAAAATCATATATATAATATTTTCTACTCACTCTTATATGCATAAAATACAAGAAACATTATAATAGTAGATATTTCTTTAAAACACCTTCATTCATGTAAATAAATGACCAAATTTAATATTTTATACGTCATTACTTGCATTAAATAAAATTTTTTATCATTTATAATACATATCTCATATATGTGGTAAATAAAAAAATTAAAAATTTTATAAAAAAATAGATGGCGGGCCAACCCACTTGGTCCGCGGGCTAGCCCACCGCGGGGCGGGCTACTAGCGGGCCAGCCCACCTAGGCCCGCCTGTCTGGCGGGCTCCTAAATGCTCGGTCCAACCCACCTTTTTGGCGGGCGGGACGGGCCGGCCCAACGGACTTAGCCCATTTTGACAGCTCTAGATACAATGCTACAAATCACAAAAAGACACGTGCATTTATTACATGCAAGTTTTTTCTCGAGATATATTGTTACCATTGGATTATCGTACAATTGTTTCTGACAATCAAGGTAAAATAATTAAGGTCCAATTTTGTATTATTTTTATTCCTAAAAACAAAAACAAAAAAAATTAAAATTAGTCTCTCTTATTTTTAAAAGTTGTCAAACTAATGAAGTAGTTCATAAATAAATAAATAAAAATCAAAAGCAACTATTACAAAAAATAACTTTTTTTTAGTTTTAACACATAATGTATATGTTATACCAAATCTTTTTTATTATTGTTCTTGTTTTAAGGGGGAAAAAAGAGTAAAAATTTTGGAAATAGCTTCCCACTTGTTTTAGAAAAACAAAAATAATAATAAACAAGAGCTATGGTTACCAGAAAAATTTTATTCTTACTTTTCAACGAAAATAAATAAATTAATTAAAAAAAAAAACAACACAAATATTTTTGATATTTGTCACGCTGGGAAAAGTAATAATGGCAGTTTTGTTATTAGTGGAATAAGGATGGGCATACTCGAGGGGAAGACAAGACGTCGGGTGAGGGGATTTCCTGTTGTTGGTGGGCCCCACGTAAGGAATCGAGGACGACCGTATAGTCGTTACAAATTTAAAAAATGGGAGAGAGGATCTCCTAGATATGGTCACTCCTATTTCTACTCCCCACCCATTTAAGAATGTTAGAAGTGGACATATAAAGAAAAACACATGAAATAAAGCCCAATAATTAGATAGTTTCCATAAATAGGAAGATGTAATCAAGGGGGCCAGATCTGCTGTCCGAAAAATGTTGTTCCAGTTTATATCCTTCCTCTATAACTTGTGGGTAGGGGTGTAAATCGGACGGACGGACACGGACAGTCCACTGTCCGTGTTCGGTCCGTAAATAAAAATGAGTTCGGACGGACGAACACGGACATTCCTCTATTCGAGTTCGGACCGGACGGACACGGATAACCATTGTTCGTTAATTCAATCGGACGGTCCGCGGACAAAATAAATATATTGTCAAAGCTGTTATTTTATCAAAATACTTCGATAGTTGGTACAAAAAATAAAGTTGAAAGAAAAGACAACTGAAGTTTATAGAATAAAACAAACAATGGTAAAAGATTAATGAAAATTAAGACTGAACAACCAAAATTTGATGCAAAATCAAAATGATACGACATAATTGATGCAAAACTAAAATGAGTCTCCACTATCGGACGGTCCGCGGACAAATTCGGACCGGACATGAACATGACCGTGTCCGGATCCGATTTTTAAACGGACCAAAAAAAATGTCCAAGCTCTGTTCGTTAATTCAATCGGACGGCCACGGTCGAACCATTTATCGAGCCGGACACGTACGGACAACGGACTACTTTGTCCATTTTACAGCCCTACTTGTGGGTTCCAAAATTACAAAAGCAGGTAGACCTGTCAATTGGGCCGGGCCGGCCCAGCCCGGCATGAGTCCGGCCTGAAAAGTTGGCCCATGGGTCGGCTCGACCCGATTAACCGTGGGCCCAGGCCGGCCCGGGCCTATATAATGGATCGTGCCGGGCCACATATATTGGCCCATAATATAGGTCCGTCCCGGTCCGAAGCCCAAGTCCGACCTGGCCCGGTCCGAGGCTCGGCCCGAAGCTTGACCTAGTTGCAACATCCCCTGCACAATCGCTTTGATTGTCCCAAATCCTACCAGCTAACAGCAGTGTTATCACTTTCACAAGAAAAAGAAAAAAAAATTATGTACACAACAAACACTCTGCCCTCCAAATATGACTTGTACCACTGCCTAAAGTGGTGGTCTCTGCTAGTGAATTGAAATGGAATGAAATGAATATCTGAACTGAAATGAATAGTTGCAAGTTGATGCAGCAACAACATACATGCATGCATCCATACATAAGCTTAAGCTTAATAAAAAACATAGGTGGTTGCCATCAGCTTCACCGTACATGTCTCACCTCACTTGGTCACATATATTATGGCCCACCTCACTTGGTCACATATATTATGGCCCACCTCTTATATTGGGTCGTGTCCGGCTCGGTCCGACACATCTCGACCCGAAGTCTACCGTGCCGTGGGTTATGTGCCGGACTGGACTTAAAATTTTCATCCATAGCCCGGCCCAGCCCGCTACAGTTCATGGGCTCAAGAGGTTCGGCTCGAGCCCGGCCCGACCTGGCCCACTTGACAGCTCTAAAAGCAGGAGAGAGAGAGAGGACATGATTGAAACAATGTTTTTCGGACAGCAGATCCGGACACGTAACCAAGAACTTGATAAATTATTGTTTGTCTTGTTGTTAATTGTTTTTATGCATTTTAACAAACATTGGGAAAAAAAATAAGGAGTCCACCAAAATAACTAGCACTTGTCTCCGTTGGATTGTCATTGATTGTTCAATACATTAGGTAGTCTAGTATTCATAATACTTTCATCTGGAAATTGCTGAGAAACCCAATTTCGGGATGGACTTTTATGAAATGTCCACCCGCTGGATGAGTTTTATGAAATGCCCAGAATTAAATATTTTCACGTTAAATATTCCAAGATTCCCTTTTAGATGCCACCCGCTGGAAACTGCTATTTTTATAATACCGAAACTATCCCTCCGCGCGAATTGGTCATCTATATGTATTTGAATTCAAAAAACTCAGATCTGGATTGCGATTTTCGTCTTCTTCTTCTTCACGAAAAATCTGAATTCCATTGCTCTCATCTTCAGCAGAGATCGCAAAGATCGTTCGTAGTTCGGTGTGCTTTTCTTCGGTCGAACTCAGATCATCGCTCGTCATCATCATCACCATCATCATCATCTTCATCGACGTCAATTGTGGAGAGAAGATCTTTCTTCTTCTTTTCCATAAGAATTATCATCGCTTTGAAAGAAGAAGGAAACTCTTTATTCCTGAAAAAACTAAAATACACGGAGCATGGCCATTCTCCTACGTTTTAACACTGGAAATGACCATTCTCCGTGTAAATTAACACGGAGAATGCCATTCTCCGTTTTATTTAAAACGGAGAATGGCCATTCTCCTGTGTTTTAACACTGAAATGACCATTCTCCGTGCTAAATTACACGGAGAATGGCCATTCTCCGTTTTATTTAACACGGAGAATGACCATTCTCCGTGTAAATTAACACGGAGAATGCCATTCTCCGTTTTATTTAAAACAGAGAATGGCCATTCTCCGTGTTTCTAACACGGAGAATGGCCATTCTCCGCGTTTTAACACTGAGAATGCCATTCTCCGTTTTATTTAACACGGAGAACGTCATTCTCCGTTTTATTTAAAACGGATAATGCCATTCTCCTGCGTTTTAACACTGATATAACCATTCTCCGTGCTAAATTACACGAAGAATGCTATTCTCCGTTTTAATTAACACGGAGAATAACATTCTCCGTTTTATTTAACACGGAGAATGACATTCTCCGTGTTTCTAACACGGAGAATGGTCATTCTCCTGTGTTTTAACACTGGAATGACCATTCTCCGTGATAAACTACACGGAGAATGGCATTCTCCGTGTAAATTAAGACGGAGAATAGTCATTCTCCGTGTAATTTAGCACGGAGAATGGTCATTCTCCGTGTAAATTAAGACGGAGAATGCCATTCTCCGTGTTAGTAACACGGAGAATGTCATTCTCCGTGTAAATTAAGACGGAGAATGACATTCTCCGTGTTACTAACACAGAGAATGACCACCCTCATGCGAAATTAACATTTTTCGTGTTCTAACACGGAGAATGACCATTCTCCTGCATTTTATGATCAGCTGAAACTTTTGTAACACCCTGTTTTCTGAAATTGGGGATTTTTGAAAAATTTATTATTTTTATTATTTATTAGTGGTATTTTAGTCATGGTATGATTTTCTGGTGATTTTAGTTAGATTAAACCATTTTCTAAGTCATGCTAAGTCATGACTTATGACTTTGTGATTTTGGTTAGTATAACTTAGTGTAAACCCTAGTTTTCTCTAACCTAGAAGTTGCCATGACCATGATAGCTTAGCCATAGGCTTAGAATATCAAATTTGGGTTTTTTGACCAAAAGGGTATTTTGGTAATTTTCTAGATTTAATTTGTGATTATGTGATTTTAATATTATTTAATACTTGGTAGGTCTCATGATTAGTTCCTAACCTATCCTACCCTAAACTAGTAGTTAGCCCCTAACCTAGAATCATTAGGGTGATGTTTAGGTCATGGGTTAAAGTAGATAATATCTAGATATTTGCTTTATGGATATTTTGCACAAAACATGCAAAATATCACAACCCCTTTACCAAAAGTCCATGACTTAACCTAGAAGGAAGCCAAGGACACCCCCCCCCCCCATGTCTTGGCCGGCCAAGGGGTACCCCCCTAGCTGGTACACACTCCTATATAACCCATTGGATTAATTCATGAAGAAATTACATGAAATTTAATCCACAAAAATTCCCTTTCCTTTCAACTTTCATAACTTGAGCTATTTTGATCCAAATTGACTCTAGTCTTTTGCATTGGAACCCTACAACATCTAGGGAGCTAAGGGAAGCAAGAAATCTAGAATTTGGGAGCTTGGGCATCGTCGAGTTCGAGATCACAACACCCTCTTTTCATTGATTTTCCTTGGAATTTCACCAATAGGTAAATATGTCCAAACCTAGTCTAATTCCTGTTTTTATTTCATAAATGCATTCATATAGGGATAACAATACTGTGGGTAAAGTTTGGTGGGATTTTGATGTGATTTGGTGTCCGTATCGGACACGTATCATGGGTTTAATATAGGTGTTTGGTTGAATGCCTCAAAGGAGAGGACTTCCAGTTTTTACAAAACTTTTTATACAAAAACCTAGTCCTAGGTTTCCTAACCCTAACCTTAGTCTTCTGCACTCAAACCAATGCGGTGTCCGTGTCCAAATTGGACGCGAACCCGACAGGACACACTGTGCACAAGTGCACAATAATGCCCTGCTACCCGACACCTAGTGTGCACAGCACAGACTACTTGGACACGTGTAACTCGACACAGACGAGGGGGCATTGTCTGCGAACATGCCCCCAAAGTCTCGTGTGGTGTCGTGTCGTGTCGAGTGAGAAAACTCACTCGTACTGGACACGCACTGGTCACGCACACACGCACAGACACCAACTTCGAGTGTCTCGTGTCGCACGGACACGACACGATGACACCTCGTAGTGACACGAGAGTGTAGCCCTATACGTGGCGTACACGTGGACACGAGCACGTGGTGCTTCGTGTCCTGTGTCGTGTGTACGACGCGTGTAACCGCGTGCACGACGTAGTCGTAACACGCGTGTATCAGTCGTGTTTTCACGACTGATACGCTGTTAGTTCTGTGTCCACGCGTGTTGTGGACACGTGTCAGGCTGTGGGATGTGTAGCCCTATGTGTGGGCTACACGTATGCACGACCACGAGACGTGTCGTGTCTCGTGGTGTGTCCACGAGTGCGTGGAATGCGTGCACGACGCTGTTTTCGTGTGCACGTATCAGTGCTTACCCGATGGACTGTTTTGGGTGTTTGGACACGTGAAAACGTGTCGTGGTGTCGTGTCAGTGTCTTGGGATCCTAGAGTATCTATGGGGTGTCAGTTACCAACCCTTGGTTGGGAGTCTTAGCTCGATTTAGTATGGGTAATTCGATTTTCCCCATTTCAGTGCACTGTGCACAGTTCACAGTTTTGGTTTATTTCCAGTTTTTGGAAATCGAATTTCGATTCGATTTTGTTTATGTTTAATACATTAGACTAGTGTATTTTAGTGTGTAGATGTGAAGTGCATAGGTATTTGTGAGGGTAGGTCGAATTTGGGGAGATTTGGTTGTGTGTGTGTGAAGTTATATGTATATACATATATGTATGTATATGTGTTATGTATGTGTGTGTGTGGTTCTGGATTGGTTCCAGAATTCCTGGAACAAAACCCCTCCTTCTCACTGTCTTTCATTCCCTCTCTCTCATTCAGTCTCTCTCTCTTCTTCCCTCTCTATATATATTATATATATATATATATGAGTTTATATATATATATAGGTATATATATATATATATTGATATATATATATATATTTGTATTAGTTTTCATATAGTGATTATATATATATATATGTATGTGGGTTTGTATTGTATATAGTATCCATATATGGGTATATGGGTAGTAGATAGATATATATCTATATATAGATATATACATATATATATGATTTCTAGTATAGGTTTATGTGAAACCTATGACACTGGCCTATGGCCTAGGATTATTGGCCTATGGTTGGGGCTAGCCCTAATGACCCAAAAACCCATGTTGACCCTTGTTGACTGAAAGTTGACCAAAGTCAACTTTAGGGCAAAGTTGACCTAGATCACCTAGAAATGACTAGGAATGACCTAAATCAACTAGTTTGACTAGTTTGACTAAAACCCTAACTAGTTTGACTAGTATTGACTTAACCTTGACTAGTTTGACTTTAGAGTTGACCAGAGTTGACCAAGAGTTGACTTTTGACCAGATTGACCTAGAATCATGTAGTTTGCATAGTAGACTTCATATTTACTATTTAGAACACATTGTGACTTGTGTTGCTCTGATCAGGAGCCAGACACCTCTCCTCAGACTGCATATTCTCTACAGACATTCATACAGCAGGCGAGTACATTCTCTGACCGTTTCATACTTGTTCAGGCTTTACTTCTCGCTCTAGATTACTTTACTTGTTGCTGTCACGTTGGTAACACGGATTGGTACTATATGGATCTTTACATGAGATGTTATCCCCCTCGGGAGCATCGGGTACTTCATGTTATGTGTGTTTCACTATCATCATGTACTCCTATGCTTTCATTATTCATGTACACTCATGTGATCATGTACTCTCATGTTTACTGAGCTCTCATGTATACTATCATGTGCACCCTTTTATGGGCCCCATGTGATATCATGTACAATAACGTAACTTGTATAGATCCTTGTGTATTGATTGGGGTACGGGGGAGTAGAAGTGGACATGTGAATAATTCCAAAGTAGTGTAGTCATGTACAAACTCAGTAGTATAGTCATGTATAAATTCTAGCCATTCACATGCCTATCTTGTGCTCTACATCACTAGTCACTACAGTTCTCTATATACAGTAGATATTTCATTACAGCTATCTCTTTTACAGCGTATATTTCCTTTCAGCAGTTCATGTATCTTACTCTATTGCCTGTATCGTATTTCCTAACCTGATATGCACTGCGTGAGATGTATTGTGCTCGTTCCCGTCCTGATTGGACCTGTTGAAAATATTACAGAGGATGAGGATGAGGCCCTGGTGTCTACCTATTATGGAGCAGGACTAGATGATACTTGTATTGAGGACCCTCAGCAGGTTCCACCTACAGCTGAGGAGGATGTTCCAGTAGTCTAGACCAGTTTAGTCTAGGCAGTCTTTTCTATATTTACTTTTTGTCTCACATTCTGTGTTGTATTTTGAGATGTGGAGATGTATAGACTCTTAGACTTATTGTATTATGAGTTAACATTCTGGATGTTATGTATCTTAGACACTTAGTCTTATTTCATCTATGCTATGGTTCTCTTTGAGTTACTATCTATCTGTTCTTCGTTCTTCTACCCTAGATGTGATTGAGATTGTTTTCTATTTGTCACCTCCATTCGGAGAGTATAAACTGTACAGGTACCTTATACTGTTAGATGATTGACCTAGGACAGCGTTCTACCGCCGACACTGCGGCGTAGGCTGGACGTACCCACTTCTCGTGCCCTTACTCTAGGGTGCGGGTCGTGACACGTTTTTAGTGGTGGCCCATGTAGGTCGAGTTTATGTAGTGGTATTCGAACTAGAGTATCACTACAGCCTGCGATAGGATTTGAGGGATAGGCTTAGTGAGAGTGGATACTCAATCACTGCTAGGATACTTTGAGAGATTCCTGGGATGACCCTTGAGAATCTCATTTGAAATTACGATTTAAACTCCTTTTCCCTTGATTGAATTTGATTTTGGAGGATTCACTGTAGAACTTTGAATCCTGGTATTAGTTGATGATTTTGAAATTTTTTTAGTTGGTGATTTTAATTTCTTGTGTTAGATTAATATCCTTATTTTAGGGTACTCAATCGCATTAGGAAAACTCTTAACTGGATTCCTGCCATCTAAATTCCTGTTGAAGGTTTGCTTCCTTGAATAACTGTCCTCCCTTGAATTATCATTTTATATCTCAGTATTGATTCCTTGTTTGATCTGTCTTCAGGATGGGTATGGAGACACGATCTCATCGTCTCGATCAGGGAGATACCACTGAGGGGTCTACCACTCCTCGTCCTGATCAGCAGGGCCCCGAGACTGCAGTTCCTGTTGTGCCAGCTCAGGCTAGGATATCTGCAGCCTATGGGAGTGCACCTCTCCCTACTCTGAGACCTTCTTCTGTCGTCCCGAACGTTCTTCAGCAGCAGTCGTCATCAGGATCAGAGGACGTGGCACGGTTGTTCTCCTTCTTCCAGCAGATAGTGGAAACTCAGCGGCAACAGTTGTTCAAAAGGGGATGGGACGCTCGTGGTACCAGCAGCAGTAGAGGCCAGGCCAAGAGGCCCCATGTGCAGTTTCAGCAGACGCAGACCCCAGTGGGAGTTCAGCAAGTACAGCATCAGTATCGGGATCAGGACCCGAAGACAATCAGTTGTCCCTATTGCAAGAAGTCGGGACATGGATGGGGTGAGTGCAGGAAGAGGTTGGGCCGGTGCCTAATATGTGGGGCAGCGGACCACCAGCTGAGGGAGTGTTCCCAGTACACAGGCAGAGTAGCACAGGGAGCAGCACCAGGAGCAGGAGCCAAGGCTCCGGTAGGACAGCAGCAGAGAGGACCGTTACAGCCACAGCAGCAGAAATTTATGCAGTTTCAGCAGCAGGCTGGAAGAGGTCAGCAGGGGCGTGCTTACGCCATGACAGTTGAGGATGCTCAGGCAATTGGTGATGTGCTTGCAGGTTCTGTTCTTCTAAATTCCATTCCCACCTTACTTCATTATATCTATCTTAAAATCAAATTCCGTCTGCTCCTACCTGTTCTTTATTAGTGATCAGTTTTGACCTGGTAGTTCTTTTGTTTTTGTCGATTGTTTGTTTGTTTCTTTATCTCTTACTTAGGAGTAGGAGTAGGAGTAGCTTTAGCTATTAATATAATTCTTGACTAACTCTTTTGTCAAGAATTTTCCTCTTAAATAAATTAATTTATGTGTTATGCCTTTTGACTTAGTGTTGATAGAGTAGCTCTGACCATAGAATGGTGACCCTTTTAGCCCTGTGATTTATTGTTTCCTTATCTTCCTAGTCTATGCCCATGACCAGGACTATGTATCTTCTTTCATCATTCCACCCTTACTTATATCTTATGCTACAATTTATCCTTAGTTTTACAAGCTTATCCTTTTTCGAGCTTGATCATGATATATTTTATTGGGTGCGCACCCACTAACATATTGTCTAATCAGAACCGGCGCATGATGGTCTGATCAACCTATTGCATTTTGGTTCGCCTTTTCATATATTAATCTACGTGGATGTAGACACAGTTAAACTTACCCTAGAATCTTATCCGCAACAGCCTTGATGATTGTTGTTTCCTTACTTTCCCAATTAGGACACCTTATGACCTAAAACTGCTAGCCAATTTTTGGACATGACCCAGTATAGGTCTACTACCCATATTTTGCTTATTTGACCTTGTATGTTGCCTAGGTAGTGGCTTCGTCCCTGATTGTTGGAGGTTTGACCTAGGAGGAGTACGACCATCTAAATTTCGAGGACGAAATTATTTTAAGGTGGGTAGACTTGTAACACCCTGTTTTCTGAAATTGGGGATTTTTGAAAAATTTATTATTTTTATTATTTATTAGTGGTATTTTAGTCATGGTATGATTTTCTGGTGATTTTAGTTAGATTAAACCATTTTCTAAGTCATGCTAAGTCATGACTTATGACTTTGTGATTTTGGTTAGTATAACTTAGTGTAAACCCTAGTTTTCTCTAACCTAGAAGTTGCCATGACCATGATAGCTTAGCCATAGGCTTAGAATATCAAATTTGGGTTTTTTGACCAAAAGGGTATTTTGGTAATTTTCTAGATTTAATTTGTGATTATGTGATTTTAATATTATTTAATACTTGGTAGGTCTCATGATTAGTTCCTAACCTATCCTACCCTAAACTAGTAGTTAGCCCCTAACCTAGAATCATTAGGGTGATGTTTAGGTCATGGGTTAAAGTAGATAATATCTAGATATTTGCTTTATGGATATTTTGCACAAAACATGCAAAATATCACAACCCCTTTACCAAAAGTCCATGACTTAACCTAGAAGGAAGCCAAGGACACCCCCCCCCCCCCCCATGTCTTGGCCGGCCAAGGGGTACCCCCCTAGCTGGTACACACTCCTATATAACCCATTGGATTAATTCATGAAGAAATTACATGAAATTTAATCCACAAAATTCCCTTTCCTTTCAACTTTCATAACTTGAGCTATTTTGATCCAAATTGACTCTAGTCTTTTGCATTGGAACCCTACAACATCTAGGGAGCTAAGGGAAGCAAGAAATCTAGAATTTGGGAGCTTGGGCATCGTCGAGTTCGAGATCACAACACCCTCTTTTCATTGATTTTCCTTGGAATTTCACCAATAGGTAAATATGTCCAAACCTAGTCTAATTCCTGTTTTTATTTCATAAATGCATTCATATAGGGATAACAATACTGTGGGTAAAGTTTGGTGGGATTTTGATGTGATTTGGTGTCCGTATCGGACACGTATCATGGGTTTAATATAGGTGTTTGGTTGAATGCCTCAAAGGAGAGGACTTCCAGTTTTTACAAAACTTTTTATACAAAAACCTAGTCCTAGGTTTCCTAACCCTAACCCTAGTCTTCTGCACTCAAACCAATGCGGTGTCCGTGTCCAAATTGGACGCGAACCCGACAGGACACACTGTGCACAAGTGCACAGTAATGCCCTGCTACCCGACACCTAGTGTGCACAGCACAGACTACTTGGACACGTGTAACTCGACACAGACGAGGGGGCATTGTCTGCGAACATGCCCCCAAAGTCTCGTGTGGTGTCGTGTCGTGTCGAGTGAGAAAACTCACTCGCACTGGACACGCACTGGTCACGCACACACGCACAGACACCAACTTCGAGTGTCTCGTGTCGCACGGACACGACACGATGACACCTCGTAGTGACACGAGAGTGTAGCCCTATACGTGGCGTACACGTGGACACGAGCACGTGGTGCTTCGTGTCCTGTGTCGTGTGTACGACGCGTGTAACCGCGTGCACGACGTAGTCGTAACACGCGTGTATCAGTCGTGTTTTCACGACTGATACGCTGTTAGTTCTGTGTCCACGCGTGTCGTGGACACGTGTCAGGCTGTGGGATGTGTAGCCCTATGTGTGGGCTACACGTATGCACGACCACGAGACGTGTCGTGTCTCGTGGTGTGTCCACGAGTGCGTGGAATGCGTGCACGACGCTGTTTTCGTGTGCACGTATCAGTGCTTACCCGATGGACTGTTTTGGGTGTTTGGACACGTGAAAACGTGTCGTGGTGTCGTGTCAGTGTCTTGGGATCCTAGAGTATCTATGGGGTGTCAGTTACCAACCCTTGGTTGGGAGTCTTAGCTCGATTTAGTATGGGTAATTCGATTTTCCCCATTTCAGTGCACTGTGCACAGTTCACAGTTTTGGTTTATTTCCAGTTTTTGGAAATCGAATTTCGATTCGATTTTGTTTATGTTTAATACATTAGACTAGTGTATTTTAGTGTGTAGATGTGAAGTGCATAGGTATTTGTGAGGGTAGGTCGAATTTGGGGAGATTTGGTTGTGTGTGTGTGAAGTTATATGTATATACATATATGTATGTATATGTGTTATGTATGTGTGTGTGTGGTTCTGGATTGGTTCCAGAATTCCTGGAACAAAACCCCTCCTTCTCACTGTCTTTCATTCCCTCTCTCTCATTCAGTCTCTCTCTCTTCTTCCCTCTCTATATATATATTATATATATATATGAGTTTATATATATATATAGGTATATATATATATATATTGATATATATATATATATATATTTGTATTAGTTTTCATATAGTGATTATATATATATATATGTATGTGGGTTTGTATTGTATATAGTATCCATATATGGGTATATGGGTAGTAGATAGATATATATCTATATAGATATATACATATATATATGATTTCTAGTATAGGTTTATGTGAAACCTATGACACTGGCCTATGGCCTAGGATTATTGGCCTATGGTTGGGGCTAGCCCTAATGACCCAAAAACCCATGTTGACCCTTGTTGACTGAAAGTTGACCAAAGTCAACTTTAGGGCAAAGTTGACCTAGATCACCTAGAAATGACTAGGAATGACCTAAATCAACTAGTTTGACTAGTTTGACTAAAACCCTAACTAGTTTGACTAGTATTGACTTAACCTTGACTAGTTTGACTTTAGAGTTGACCAGAGTTGACCAAGAGTTGACTTTTGACCAGATTGACCTAGAATCATGTAGTTTGCATAGTAGACTTCATATTTACTATTTAGAACACATTGTGACTTGTGTTGCTCTGATCAGGAGCCAAACACCTCTCCTCAGACTGCATATTCTCTACAGACATTCATACAGCAGGCGAGTACATTCTCTGACCGTTTCATACTTGTTCAGGCTTTACTTCTCGCTCTAGATTACTTTACTTGTTGCTGTCACGTTGGTAACACGGATTGGTACTATATGGATCTTTACATGAGATGTTATCCCCCTCGGGAGCATCGGATACTTCATGTTATGTGTGTTTCACTATCATCATGTACTCCTATGCTTTCATTATTCATGTACACTCATGTGATCATGTACTCTCATGTTTACTGAGCTCTCATGTATACTATCATGTGCACCCTTTTATGGGCCCCATGTGATATCATGTACAATAACGTAACTTGTATAGATCCTTGTGTATTGATTGGGGTACGGGGGAGTAGAAGTGGACATGTGAATAATTCCAAAGTAGTGTAGTCATGTACAAACTCAGTAGTATAGTCATGTATAAATTCTAGCCATTCACATGCCTATCTTGTGCTCTACATCACTAGTCACTACAGTTCTCTATATACAGTAGATATTTCATTACAGCTATCTCTTTTACAGCGTATATTTCCTTTCAGCAGTTCATGTATCTTACTCTATTGCCTGTATCGTATTTCCTAACCTGATATGCACTGCGTGAGATGTATTGTGCTCGTTCCCGTCCTGATTGGACCTGTTGAAAATATTACAGAGGATGAGGATGAGGCCCTGGTGTCTACCTATTATGGAGCAGGACTAGATGATACTTGTATTGAGGACCCTCAGCAGGTTCCACCTACAGCTGAGGAGGATGTTCCAGTAGTCTAGACCAGTTTAGTCTAGGCAGTCTTTTCTATATTTACTTTTTGTCTCACATTCTGTGTTGTATTTTGAGATGTGGAGATGTATAGACTCTTAGACTTATTGTATTATGAGTTAACATTCTGGATGTTATGTATCTTAGACACTTAGTCTTATTTCATCTATGCTATGGTTCTCTTTGAGTTACTATCTATCTGTTCTTCGTTCTTCTACCCTAGATGTGATTGAGATTGTTTTCTATTTGTCACCTCCATTCGGAGAGTATAAACTGTACAGGTACCTTATACTGTTAGATGATTGACCTAGGACAGCGTTCTACCGCCGACACTGCGGCGTAGGCTGGACGTACCCACTTCTCGTGCCCTTACTCTAGGGTGCGGGTCGTGACAACTTTGGAGAGCCATAACTTTTGACTGGGAGGTCGAAACGAGGTCCCGTTTGTCGCAAAATGAGTGTATCGTCGAAGAGACTGAAAGTAACAGTCTCATCGTTAGACGGCCTTCCGAAATTTTAGAATCGCAAAAAAATGATGTTTGGACCTCCGTTTTAGCACTATTGCCGTTTGTCCCGGTCTTTCCGAAATTTTCCGACGAGTTTTTGATGATTTTTGAGGAGAAAACCTAGATTCGAAAGTGAGCAGCGTATGGAAGAAGATGAAGTATCGAAACATTTTTTTTAAGAGCAGTTTCGTGGGTGTTTTCAATAAATTAAAAGGAAGGACAAAATGGTCATTTGGAATCCGCTTTGGATAAGTTTCTCTAATTCTGGGCACGCGATGAAAGTTTTTTTAGCGGTGGATTTTACATAAAACTTTTTTAGTTTTTGGGCATTTCATAAATCCTCCCTCATCTGGAAATTGCTGAGAAACCCAATTTCGGGATGGACTTTTATGAAATGCCCACCCGCTGGATGAGTTTTATGAAATGCCCAGAATTAAATATTTTCACGTTAAATATTCCAAGATTCCCTTTTAGATGCCACCCGCTGGAAACTGCTATTTTTATAATACCGAAACTACCCCTCCGCGCGAATTGGTCATCTATATGTATTTGAATTCAAAAAACTCAGATCTGGATTGCGATTTTCGTCTTCTTCTTCTTCACGAAAAATCTGAATTCCATTGCTCTCATCTTCAGCAGAGATCGCAAAGATCGTTCGTAGTTCGGTGTGCTTTTCTTCGGTCGAACTCAGATCATCGCTCGTCATCATCATCACCATCATCATCATCTTCATCGACGTCAATTGTGGAGAGAAGATCTTTCTTCTTCTTTTCCATAAGAATTATCATCGCTTTGAAAGAAGAAGGAAACTCTTTATTCCTGAAAAAACTAAATTACACGGAGCATGGCCATTCTCCTACGTTTTAACACTGGAAATGACCATTCTCCGTGTAAATTAACACGGAGAATGCCATTCTCCGTTTTATTTAAAACGGAGAATGACATTCTCCGTGTTTCTAACACGGAGAATGGCCATTCTCCTGCGTTTTAACACTGAAATGACCATTCTCCGTGCTAAATTACACGGAGAATGGCCATTCTCCGTTTTATTTAACACGGAGAATGACCATTCTCCGTGTAAATTAACACGGAGAATGGCCATTCTTCGCGTTTTAACACTGAGAATGCCATTCTCCGTTTTATTTAACACGGAGAACGTCATTCTCCGTTTTATTTAAAACGGATAATGCCATTCTCCTGCGTTTTAACACTGATATAACCATTCTCCGTGCTAAATTACACGGAGAATGCTATTCTCCGTTTTAATTAACACGGAGAATAACATTCTCCGTTTTATTTAACACGGAGAATGACATTCTCCGTGTTTCTAACACGGAGAATGGTCATTCTCCTGTGTTTTAACACTGGAATGACCATTCTCCGTGATAAACTACACGGAGAATGGCATTCTCCGTGTAAATTAAGACGGAGAATAGTCATTCTCCGTGTAATTTAGCACGGAGAATGGTCATTCTCCGTGTAAATTAAGACGGAGAATGCCATTCTCCGTGTTAGTAACACAGAGAATGTCATTCTCCGTGTAAATTAAGACGGAGAATGACATTCTCCGTGTTACTAACACGGAGAATGACCACCCTCATGCAAAATTAACATTTTTCGTGTTCTAACACGGAGAATGACCATTCTCCTGCATTTTATGGTCAGCTGAAACTTTGGAGAGCCATAACTTTTGACTGGGAGGTCGAAACGAGGTCCCGTTTGTCGCAAAATGAGCGTATCGTCGAAGAGACTGAAAGTAATAGTCTCATTGTTAGACGGCCTTCCGAAATTTTAGAATCGCAAAAAAATGATGTTTGGACCTCCGTTTTAGCACTATTGCCGTTTGTCCCGGTCTTTCCGAAATTTTTCGACAAGTTTTTGATGATTTTTGAGGAGAAAACCTAGATTCGAAAGTGAGCAGCGTATGGAAGAAGATGAAGTATCGAAACATTTTTTTTAAGAGCAGTTTCGTGGGTGTTTTCAATAAATTAAAAGGAAGGACAAAATGGTCATTTGGAATCCGCTTTGGATAAGTTTCTCTAATTCTGGGCACGCGATGAAAGTTTTTTTAGCGGTGGGTTTTACATAAAACTTTTTTAGTTTTTGGGCATTTCATAAATCCTCCCTACTTTCATTACATTGATGCATTAAAGATGTAACCGATGATTCTCATATAAAGTTCGGAAGAATATTTCTAGATGTTTTTTTGGCTTTTTAGGTAAGCTAATCTTATTGATTTGTTAATCTCGACCACTGCGACTACTTGCATAGTTATATCATCTAAGAAATCCTAAAGGAGAGGATTCATATTTTTAAGAATTATTTTATTAGAATCCTCGTATTGCTTATGCTAACAAAGATAAGTTAACTCTAAGAGCATTAGTATAGGTTCATCCCAATTCCTATATTCTACTCAGGATGTATAAGTCCATTTTGTAGAATAGTAAGATTCAATTGAAGTCTCATGATGATTCCATTCCAGCCACAAGAGTTATAGTCTAGGCTCAAGAGTTTCTACATTCAGAATATATGAACTTATTTTGTAGAATAGTAAGGTTCAATTTAGAATTCCGAATTCTAGATTCTATATTTTATATTATTATTTTAAGAAGAAAGAATGATGATACATGGGTTTATATCCATTCATCTTATTTGGGCATATATTTTTTGTTTACTATCCTCGTATAAATCAAACTCATTCTATATTTATTTTTTGAGTAATGCTATTCGTACCACCAAAATGTCCTTCCAAACTATCCTATCTTACGTGGCAGCTGATTTGACATCTGATGTGGTATATTATAGAAAAAAAATTAATTACCCAATTTTTAATTTTAATTTTAATTTTAACATTTGATGTTAATATTAATATTAATATTAATATCAATGTTTAATGTTAATTTTAGTATTAATATTAATTTTAATGTTAATTTTAAGTTTAAAATATGTTTTGTCAGCTGCCATGTCAGACGACATGCAAGTTGTCACATGAGGAGAGTACTTTGGAGGGATATTTTGGAGGAACAAATAGTATTTTTTATTATTATTATGAATTTGCATCTCAAGATGTATTTTGAGCTCTATTTAGTATTGATGCTCTAAAGAAGATCACAAATTTAGATTAATTAAATTAATAGATCAAATTTCATGATGCATCATGCTTGTTACAAGGATGTATGTTATAACTTGTAAGAAACTTTGTGGTGGTAATATCAGCTAGCCCAAGTGTGTGGTGGCTCGATGACATCTTTAAAAAAAATCCATGTTCGTGGTGTTTATTTAGAAGACAAATCATGTTTTTCTTTCTTTTGTTCTTCACTTTTGGCCTTAAAAACAAGGACAAAAAAGCTCTAATTTCATATGCCACCTTGTCTTCATGTCTCTTTCTCTCTCTCTCTCACAGATGACAGACCACTAACTTCTAATTTGATATTTATTTTTTCTGATTGCAGGTCCGTGTGAATTCCTGCAGGGAGCTAAGAGCATCTCAACTCTATTGTCTTATTTTATGTTGTGAATCTTAGGTGACATGGGATTAGGGGTAGGCACGGGTCGGGTCGGGCCCAAATTTGTTGGATCCGGACCGGATCCGTTACTTAGCGGGGCGGGACGAGACGGGTCCAAAAAATATTGGACTCGGACCGGACCGGACCCGTTTGAACGGGTCCAAAACGGGTCGACCCGCGGGTCCAAACGAGTCCAAAAAAAAGTTTAAAAAATTCTATAATAGTAAACATTTACATATATTATATTGTCTATAAGAACAAAACAAGTCTAATGTCTTCCAAAACTTCTAGAATTTGTTTAGTAAACAATAAGATATTCTATTATGTATAGACTATAATAACAAAAAATGCTAAAAATTGATATAAAAAATATATACTCCTAGAAACGGGTCGGACCGGGGCCCGTTTATTTTGAAAATAGGACCCGCTCCGGCCCGTTAATGTCACACGACCCGCCCCGGCCCGCCCCGTTTAAATTTCAAAATTTAGGAACCGGCTTGTTTAGACATTTTACGGTTCGGGCCGGGTCGGAACCGCGGGTCCTAGAACCGTATGCCCACCCCTACATGGGATAGAAGACAATATCTTATATAGGTAGCAAGATTTTATTCACAAATGATAATGAGTTTAAAAAGTCATCGCCAATGCAAAAGTATTGAGAAGACAATACAAAGTAATTTTTTACAACTTCCAAGACAACTTTTACTCTTCTACTTCTTTTTATAAACATTTTTATTCACAATGATGATGTGGACATAAAGACATTGTGAAGTGCATTGTCTAGATGTAGAAAACCAACTTCACATTGTCTTTGCCATGTCATTGCCATGTCAACTCCACACTTTATTTCACATTTGCATTGGAGAAGTACTTTTGGAAAAAATGGTTGTCATTCCTATGTGGCAACCATTTTTTTCAAACTTACAATAGGGTTGGAGATGCTTTTAGTTATGTACATGGCTAGTAGCTAGAGACATGAAAATTAGAGCATCTCCAACCCTATTGCCTTGCTTTATGTTGTGATTCCTATGTGACATGAGACACAAGACGATGTCTTTCCTATGTGGCAAGATGATATTCACACAAGACAATGAGATAAAAAAATGTTCACCAATGCAAAAGTATTAAGAAAACAATAAAAAGTATTTTTTACAACTTCGAAGACAACTCATCCACTTCTTCATTTTTTTATTAATATTTTTATTCATAATTGATGATGTGGAGACAAAGTCATTGTGAAGTGCATTGTCTAGATCTAGACAACCAACTTGTACATTGTCCTTGCCATGTCATTGTCATGTCAACTTCATGACATATTCTACATTTGCATAGGAGAAAATTTTTTGAAATAAAAGCTTGTCATTCCCATGTGGCAACCATTTTTTCTAAACTCACAATATGGTTGGAGATGCTCTAATCCACTAATGTACGAAGTGTAAAATTATCAATTATACATGTATATTGAAACAAGGTAAAACTTTATTTCAATTAGCAAACACGTATACAATCATACAAAAAATCATACCCCCTTAGGGGGTTTCATAGCAATAACATCGAATTCTATATTGTGAAGAATACCAATAGGAGAGGATGTGAGGCCCTAAAAAACGTGTCTGTTTCGCTCCATGCCATATCAACGCAGCAAGGCGGAGTCTGACCTCCTTGAACCACAATCTCCCTCTACCTCTTCTCGCTCAGATCCCCAGAATCATTCCTCCAATATCCTGTGCTACCCCACTTTCCCCAGGAACTTGCAGTATTGCTCCTGCCAAAGAAACCAAGTCAACACGCATTCGAATAACAAATGTCGGATAGACTCGGGGCAATGATCACAGAGCACACATCTCTGGTTAGTAATCTGAACCCCAAAATGAACAAGCCTATCTTTCGTCAACAGCCTGCCCAATAATAACTAGTACATGTAGAGTTGCATCTTGCACGCAAGCCCTTTGAACCACAAAAAATCATAATACTCCATTTTGGGATGAGTCTGACACACGAGGTTGAAGCATGACCGGAACTCGAAAGTACCACTTCCCAATAAGGCTCCAGGCTGGTTCCAATCAGCATGGGAATCAGGATCGATTTGGACCGTCCGCACCATAGCAGCATGTCTGAATATATATATATATATATATATATATATATATATATATATATATTTTGGAACTAGGTAAATTATTTTCTGGAATCGCTTCCACTGGGATTCGAACTCCTGACCACTTGGGCCGCATGCATCTCTCTTAACCACTAGGCTAGAGGTCACTTGCATTGTCTGAATATATATATATATATATATATATATATATATATATATATATATTGATTACCAATTTATACATGCAGGACTGGCCCAGTGGTAAGTCTGTCGGCCATTTGTTCTTTTGATGATTGGTCCAATCCAAACTCAACTTGAACCTATGTACATCAATAAGGATCAAGAGACAACCAAAATTAGTTTCGGTTAGGACAACCCAACCCTTCAGGGCTGCCCGGCACGCATGATCATGCATGAAAAGATTTCATAGGGATCCCCTCATGAATTCCTGGGTCATTTTTAGGTTCTTCCAATCCACATGCCTCACATTGATTGCATTGGCATGGTTAGTACTTAGTACTATACATATCTTTGTATTTAGAGATGTGGGCCAATCTTGTAAGTTGCCAACTTGCCTCTCATGCAAGTGTCTGCCATATCTGCCCCAAGATTGAGATCGCCTAGGTAAAATATGGTCCAAGATGATTTTTTCGACCCAGGGATTGAAATTTATTACCAACTATAGAAGGTAATAACTTTAACTGGCTTCCAAAGTTCACGGCAGCAAGTTACAAAGTTGTCACATTTCATGATATCTAATTACAAATGGGTAAATGTCACTTTTGGTCGTCGAATATTTTAAATGTTTAAATTTTAGTCACTCTCCATATTTTTGGTCATGGAGTGATTAAAAGTTGAACTTTGAAACACTGGATGACCAAAAGTGGTATTTATCCAATTACAAATTATCCTAAAAAGTTTAATGTATATGGATAGTTTGAAGGTTCCAAATGGAATTTCAAAAAAATGCATCCTTACATGGGATATCTGATAAGAGTAATACTATTCGTACTTCCAAATTGTCCCTCCAATACATCCCTCCTTATGTGGCAGCTGATGTGGCATGTTAAATAATATTATGTGTCATCTGACATGACCGACGACATGGCAAATTTTAACCTAAAAAGTTAATTACCCAATTTTGTCTATGTTAATTTAATATTAATATTAATGTTGATTTTAATGTTAATGTTAATATTAATATTATTGTTAATGTTAACGTTAATATTAATTTTAATGTTAATGTTAACATTAATTTTAATATAATTTTATGTTAATGTTAATTTTAATTTTAAAATTTGCCATGTCAGCCGCCACATCAACATGCCACGCCAGCTGTCACGTAAGGAGAGACGGTTTGGAGGTACAATTTGAAGGGACAAATAGTATTATTCATCTGATAAAGCTAGGGTATGCTAGAGAAACTTACATTTGAACTTTTCTAGCAACAACCTTGATCTATTGTTGTCTAAGTTTAATAAGGAAAAATCCATCCAACAAGCTACAAGTACATTCTCAATCATCCAATTATTAGTATTTGAACAATATATATGTGGTGTTTGTTGCATTTTGGAATAAAAACTCCCTCACATAGATTTGTGGTACTATAGGACAGGCTCAAGTACATGACAAGGAAAGGAAAGATATGCATAAGTGCAAGATTCATAGCAAAGTATCATTTCCTTTGGTTGATATAATTAGATTTGTGACAAGAAACTATCAAGATTTGCTCAAGGACTTGTCACCACCATTTATGATCTCCTTTTTCTGTTTGCCAAACTTGGGGCTTGTTCAGAAGAGGGCAGACATCCTCATGGACCAGCTTCAGTGCCATGCTCACACATAGCAAACAACAGGTACCCAAGAATTTGCACTTTGCAGCCTCAAATCAACATTCATTGTTAATTCCCAACAAACCACCCCCCCCCCCCCCCCCCCCCCCCAAGCTTCTTGAGATTAAAGATATTCTGTTCAAAATATAGTTGACCACATGGTAATACGACATCGCTTGGTGCGACGGTAAGACTTGGCTTCATCCTTGAGTCGCAAAAAACCAACCTTTCCATCTATTGGGAGTAAAGATCGAGTACGTGTGTGACGAATCCCCAGACCCTACATTAGTGGGAGTCTCATGCCATGGACTCGCCCTTTAGTAGGTCACGTGGTATCCCTAATCTTTTGGTTTTAAGTTTTTGAAGGCAAGTCTTCTAAGTAATGTATGTAATGTTTACATCCCAAACTCAATATTGTTGGGACATAGCAGTGCCTATGAAACGCTCAGATTCACGTGTCTGAAACTGATCACCACAGCGAAAAGTAGGCAAACCCAAAGATAACGAACCATTGTCAACATGAACGTCAAGCAAGATCAAATACAATATATAGTTCGGTGACCGTGTCACCTAGACAAATCACAATCTTTATAACTTCTCAAAAGATTACAATTAATACTGAATAAACTATGTTGAACCCTTTGTCTAAAGGTTCAACCCCTTACCGAACTCAAGAAGAAAGCAGAAGATTACAACTTGAAATTACTCATTCTACCCGCACCCATCCTATCCGTAGCGATCTCCCTAAACGAGATAGACGATTCCCTGAACAGATCTTCTCTTCTAATTGTTTGGATGACGAGCCCTAATAGCAAAGTACGGACTTTCTCTTAGCATTCCTGTGGACGAACACCCTGGATCTTCCGTATTGAGCCTCTGTTGTGTTCTACCTTGTGCCTCCACCCTCAACATTAGGGTTTAGAAAATCTCCAAAATAGTCCGCCATCAGATATGGTCGTCCACCAGCATCCAACGGTGTTGATTAAACCTGAACCACGTTCAGCCCCGACAAAACAAAATTTTGACCGAATTCGGTCAATCGTATGCCCACAAAAGCTGTTTGGAAATGGCTGAGTTCGGAACGAATTCGGTCAATTCGGAGGGACTGTTAGAAATAATTCAAACATGTTGTTTGAACTAGTCATTTGTGCTAGTCTTTACGGTTGGAGTGAGGATTCAAGCCTATATAAGGTTGCTGCTGGTGTATTAATTTAGCACAAGGTTTTCAATACAAAGCTCTTCTCTCTTAAAGATTGTTTGTGTGTCCCATTCCTTTTACTACATATAGCAGCAACTAGTGTAGAAAGTTTGTTTAGCATTCCACTTTGCTCTTCTAGCATTTTTCAACATTTTGGTATCAGAGCGCCGGGTTCGTTGTTGAAGCTGGGAGCAAGAAGTCCATCATAGAAAGCTTGCTCACAGAAGTTGGTACATTTGTTTTGTGCATTTGTTATTTGGTTTAAGTTTTGTAAGAAGCTAGAAGCAAAATAAATTTTGGAAATGGGTTTAATCTTTCTCAAAATTTGTTTCCTGTGTTTAGTAAGAGAATTATGGTTTTTGGAGTATTAAGATGAGAACTCTTTTCATTTCACAAGATTTTTGGGAATTTATTGAGAATGGTTATGCAGAGACAGATAAGGTGGCAGAAATGAGGGATATTCGGAAGAAAGATGCAAATGCACTACTCATATTGCAACAAACGGTGAATGATTCCATCTTTCCAAGAATTACTAATGCTGTGAAGTCAAACAATGCATGAAATTTTTTACAGCAACAATATGAAGGTGATGGCAAGGTAAAATATGTCAAATTACAAACCCGTAGAAGTTCTTTTGAGAACAATGTATGAAAGATATTGACACAATTGATGATTACTGCACCAAAGCTTCTACTATTGTTAATCAGCTTAGAACTCTTGATGAAAAACTTAATGCTAACAAGGTAGTAAAAACACAAGGTAGTAAAAAAAGTTTTGAGAACTCTTATTCCTAAGTTTGATCATGTATTAGCTGCAATAAAGGAATCAAAAGATTTATCTACTTATTTTTTTAGTGCACTAACAAGTTCTCTTCTAGCTCATGAACAAAGATTAAACATGACAACATAAAACAGAGTTGAAAGTGCATTCCAAACAAAAGTTAAAAATCCAAACAAGCCTACAGGAACACACCGAGGAAGAGGTAGATATCAAGGAAGAGGTGGATATCGTGGTCGAGGAGGAAGCCGAGGTCGAGGTCAAGGCAAATGGAATCATAATAAACAAGGAGACTCAAATAACTGGAAAGGTAAAGGAGACTCGACCACTTGGAAATGTAACAACTCAAATATTCAATATCGTTATTGTAACAAGTATGGTCATATTGAGCATTATTGTTGGGACAAAGAGAAGCATCAAGCCAATGCAGCTGAAGAACTAAATGAAGAAGCTAATCTCTTTGTGACTTGTCTTAATGCTAAAGAAAACTCAAATAATATCTGGTTATTGGATAATGGTGGCAGTAATCACATGACAGGTTTGAAAGGGGTCTTCAGAAATATCGATGAATCAGTAAAGCTACAAGTGCAACTTGGAGATGGAAAACAGGTTCAAGCAAAAGGTAAATGTGTCATTGCAGTGAGAACTAAATCTGGTATTGAAAAGCAAATTCATGATGTTCTTTATATTCCTGGCTTAGCTCACAATCTTTTAAGTATTGAACAGTTAGCTCAAAAGAGCTATTCAATTAATTTTTTGAATGACACATGTGAAATTCGTGATCATAAATCTGGTAGGATTATTGTAGTAAAGATGATACCTAATAAGATGTTTCCACTTAAGTTCTCTTATCTTGATGATCATGCTTTATCTGTCAATGTTAAAAATGATTCTTGGTTGTGGCATTTGCGTTATGGACACTTGTATTTTAATGGTTTAAGAATCAGGTATTGTCACTCCCCGATCCTGGAATACGTATTTTAATACGTAAACCGATAAATTGTATTTGTCTTGTATTTATACTGTATTTATTATGCTGTATTTCTTCATGCATTTCCTAAAATATTCGATAAAATATTATTTCGTAATTTATTTTCTGCATTTGGGCCTACAGTTTTGGCTCATTTGGGTAACCTATTCTTGGTTCACCTCGGTTCATCATGAACCCATGGGTTCAAGATTCTATATAATAACTCAACTCATTCTCTCTCCTCTCATTTATTTCCTCTCATTTACTTTCCTCCACCAACCAAGGCAAGTACCAACTTGCTCAAGAGATGGATCCATAAATGTTGTTGATGTTTTCTTACAATATTATTTGTCAAAATGTGTTCTTCTCCTTATTCTATACTAGTTTAGAACTTGAAGTTTTCCATTTTGAAGCTTTGATTTTTGTAGATCTAGGTTTACTTTATTTTCGGATTTCTTGGGTTTTGATCTACTTAATCTTGTTATTTCCTAGTTTTGATGGTTCCATGTTGTAGAGAATCTCGTTCTACCCCATTTTGACCTAAGAAAGTTCCGATTTGGGCTCCGGATGAAGGTTTTGTGTAGTTTGGAAGCCATGGTTGCTTGGCTCCTCTTCTCGGACCAGTGGAAAAGAAGAGCAGCACTTGACCGCATGAATCTTCATGCGGCAAGTCTCTGGCCGCATGGCCTTTCCAGCCGTATGAGACTCGTTCGAGCTCAGCCGCAAGGAAAGTCCTTCCTAGCCGCATAAGACTTGCTTGAGTACTTGACCGCATGAATCTTCATGCGGCAAGTAATTGAGCCGCATAGCCTTGTTCAGACTCAGCCGCATGAGCCCCTGTTATCTTGAGTCGCATGGACTTCATGCGGCTAGCTTTCAGCCGCATGAATTCTTTTGCACCCAGCCGCATATGCGCTACTGTTTTGGGCCGCATAAAGCCCATCCATCATCCAGCCGCATAGGTATCGCCCATGCTCAGCCGCATAGGACTTCGTCTGATCCTAGCCGCATATGCTGTTGAACCCCGACCGCCTGGCGATTGCTCCCTTCGCAGCCGCATAAGCTGATACCCCTTCGTCCGCATGAACCCGCCTTTCCAGCCGCATGCGCCTTGGAGCTCCCTGAGCCGCATGAGCGTGTAGTCCCAGCCGCATAAACCAGTATTGACCCGGCCGCATGGACTCACTCCCCTTGAGCCGTATGGACTTTTGTGCCCTATCTTATTACCTTATTATTATTATTTATTATATATATATTATATGCCCATTTTATATCCTTACGCCTTTTGTCCCGAGCATGATATGAGCACTAATGTGACCCCGGAGAACAAAGTGTTCCTACCTGATACATGTACCTGAATGTCCCAGTTCTTGTTCATGCTCGACAAATGACTCGTAACTCCACGTGGCGTATTTGCAATGATACATTACACTAAGGAGGGTAGAGCATGTTGACATACTGATTGACATGGATCCTCTTTGAGGTACTCGTACTAAAGTACGACTTTATAGGAGGATAATCATGCAGGCCACAGCATGAAAGTCCAAGATTTCACCTAGGGTTAAATTAGGCAACTAAATATACTAGATGCATGGGGAGGGCAAAATTCCGAGATCGTGTTACACCAGCCGCTTTGAGATACTGTCTTGACGCGCCGGCTGGTCTCCACGGATACTGTGTCATCTGCAACGAGTGGATGACTGTATCCGATTAATTCCTGCTATATATGTTTTAGCAAGGTGGCCTTGCGAGGGACCTGTGCTCAATCATACCTGTCTACGCGAACCCCTGGGTTGGCTAGCCTTGCTGAAAAGATACGATCTGAGGATTTCTACATAACATGATGCGAGGATAACCTCGTCCCACTAGAAACTCGTAGACTTGATTGGCCGTGAAAACGACTTGCTTGTATCCTACTAACTGAGGGAAGCGGACTGTCATGGTACGTGATCCAACCCATGTTCTTGTTTGATTGTTGGGTTGGTTATCGTACTACGACAGGCTGTGGACCGAAGTTATGAACGGAAGACTTATTCTGGTTGTGAAGTGCTACTTCTGTGAATGGCTGAGGAACATGGTCTATCATAGTACATGATCCAACCCATGTTCTTGTTTGATTGTTGGGTTGGTTATTGAGCTGTGATAGGCTATCGACCGAAGTCACGATCAGGAGATTTTATTGCTTATACCTTTTAACTTATGTGAATGTTATAGAGTACGACACGTCCCGACTCCATGCGGCACCTTTTGTCCTTGTTTGGTTGTAAGGGTGCCATATGGGTTCGAAGATGTTGCGCTACCCTATAATAGTAGCATAAGTATTATTATTATCAATCATTCTATTAACTGGGTTTTTAGTCTTAACTCTTGTGCCCCTTTGGCGGTACTTGCTATTCGGGGCTGACCCCGCTGGTTTTGTTTGGCCAGATCCCGTAGCAGAGCCTGAGGACACGATCTTCCTCCCTGACATCCATGGTGCATACTAGGAGCATGGCAGTTCGGGGACTCGAGTGGGTTTCTTCTCCACCACTCCTGCTTATACTTTTGCGGCGTTTAGCCACCGGCGCCTGTTAGCCGGATTACTTGATATTTTGTGTCAGTACAGAATTGTAATTAAACAGACTGCAGCTGTGTATAACTTTGTACTCCTGACTCTCTGAGATAGCTAAATTATAAAGCTAGTCTCTCATGATCATTTTAATGAAGCGTCGGGGACGCCTTACTGCTTTATCTTTAATGTTCATCTATTTGCTGATGTGATTCGATTGATTGAGACATAGAACTCTGTGGGACCATAGGAGACTTGATTGTAGCATGTACCCCCTAGTCTCTCGACAGCCACGATCGCCGTATGACGTTACGTACCTCATATGGAGTAGCTGGCCTAGTCCGTCTCCGTGTTTCGGTACTGGGGCATGACAGGTATGGTAGATGGTTTACCTTGCATTGAGAATGTAGATGATATATGCGAAGGATGCATCTTTGGGAAGCAACATAGAGCATTATTTTCCGTTAAGTCGGGATGGAGAGCAAGAATGTCACTTCAGTTAATCCATACATATATTTGTGGTCCAATGAGAACTCCTTCATTGGACGGCTGTAAGTATTTTCTTTTATTCATTTATGACTTTAGTAGAATGAGTTGGGTTTATTTTCTAAAGTACAAATCAGAAGCATTTTCTAAATTCCAAATATTCAAATCTTATGTTGAGAAGCAAAGTGGTTCCTTTATAAAAACTTTAAGAACTGATCGTGGGGGAGAATTTTTATCCAAAGGGTTTAAATCTTTTTATCAAGCTAATGGCATACACAAGCATTTGACTGCAAGCTATACACCAGAGCAAAATGGAGTTGCGGATTGAAAAAATCGGACCATTATTGAAATGGCGAGAAGTATGTTAAAGGGCAAGCATCTTTCAAATGAGTTCTGGGTGGAAGCAGTGCACACTAGTCTTCCTACTAAATAGATCTCCTACAAAAGCAATACATAATCAAACTTCTTTAGAAGCATGGTCTGGTAAGAAACCCAATGTAAGTTATTTAAAAGTTTTTGGTTCACTTGCATATATTCATGTTAGTTCTGAAAAACGACATAAGCTTGATGAGAAAAGTGTCAATTGCATTTTTATTTGATATAGTGATGAAACTAAAGGATATCAATTGTATAATTCTATGTCTAAAAAATTGATAATAAGTAGAGATGTTCTATTTGATGAAAACAATTTTTGGAAGTGGACTGAAAATGAACAGGTTAATATGCAATATGAAGAGCTAGAGACGACTCAAGAAGATATGAATGAATTTGAGTCACCTGCTGCTCCTCCAACACAAGGCACTACAAGCTGTCCCACAACTCCAGAATCTGAAACTCCACCAAGAAGGGTAAGATCCTTAATAGACATATATGAATCTTGCAGCTTTGCTTTAACAGCTGCAGAACCTACTCCTTATGAAGAGGCAACTCAGACAGTAGAATGGAATCATTCTATGGAAGAGAAAATTGTATCTATCGAAAAAAAATCACACATAGAAGTTGGTGGATTTGCCACAAGATAAAAAGCTAATTGGGCTGAAGTGGATCTTCAAAACGAAGCTAAATGCTGATGGCAGCATACACAAGTACAAGACGAGGTTTGTTGTTAAAGGGTGTGCTTAGCAACCATTCTATGAAACATTTTCACCTGTTGCTAGATTAAAAACAATTAGAATTATTTTGGCAGTTGCTGCACAAGTAAAATGGCTTGTTTATCAGTTTGATATTAAATCTGCTTTTTTGAATGGTGTTTTGTTAGAAGATGTATATGTTAATCAGTCAGAAGGTTTTGTTGTGCAAGAAAAAGAGGAAAAGGCCTATAAGCTAAAGAAAGTGCTTTATGGACTAAAACAGACACCAAGAACCTGGTATAGCAAAATAGATGTATATTTTTGTCAAAATGGCTTTCAAAGAAGTCACAGTGAACCAACACTTTATTTGAAGAAAAATGGTAAGGACATTCTTATTGTATGTCTTTAAGACGATGATATTATTTATACTGGTTCCTCAAAGATCATGATTGAAGAATTCAAAATGCAAATGATGCATAAATTTGAAATGACCGACTTAGGTCTTTTACATTACTTCTTGGGTTTGTAAATTGAGCAATGTATATTTTTATCACAAGAAAAGTATACATATGATCTTCTAAAAAAATATCAAATGATGAATTGCAAGGTTTATAACACGCCAATGAATGCTTGTGAGAAATTATGTCTTGCATATAGAATTGAAGATGTTGACCCCAAATATTTTCGAAGCATCATTGGAGGACTTATGTACTTGACTCATAGTCGTCCTAACATTATGTTCTCAGTCAGTTTGGTATCGAGGTTTATGCACAGGTCTAGAAAACATAATCTTGGTGCTGCTAAAAGAATTTTACGATATATCGTGAAACTGTAGGTTATGGTATTTGGTATTCACATGTGACTGACTTTAATTTGAATGGCTATTTTGATAGTGATTGGGCAGGTTGAATGGACGATAGGAAAAGTACTACTGGATTTTTGTTCAAGTTGTTTACTGGATGTCAAAGAAGTAAGACACAACAACATTATCTTCATCAGAAGCAGTACATTGCAGCATCTTCTACCATTTGTCAAACAATTTAGTGCGAAAGATTCTAGAAGATTTGGGCTTTCATCAAGCTGGAGCATCTACAATTTACTGTGACAACAAATCAACAATTACAATACCTAAAAATTCAGTCCATCAAGGAAGAACCAAGCATATAGAGACTCGTCATCACTTCATCCGTGAGATGTGCATAAAGGAGAACTTGAACTGAAGCACTGCAACACAAATGACCAAGTAGCTGATACTTTTACAAAGGCTTTGACGGATGACAAGTTTAATAAATTCAGAACTGCAATGGAAGTAATAAGATATGTTTGAATTAAGGGGACATGTTAGAAATAATTCAAACATGATGTTGTTTGAACTAGTCATTAGTGTTAGCTAGCTGTTGCAAAAGAATATGATTTTTGAATTTTTTTAATAACTGTTGGAGTGATGAATCAAGCCTATATAAGGCTGCTACTGGTGTATTCATTTAACACAGTTTTCAATACAAAGCTCTTATCTCTTAAAGATTGTTTGTGTGTCGCATTTCTTTTACTACATATAGCAGCAACTAGTGTAGAAAGTTTGTCTAGCATTCCACTTTGCTCTTCTAGCATTTTCCAACAGGGAACGAATTCAGACCAAACTCGGTCCCTTACCTCCCAGAATCTCCAGACTGGACACCCAACTAATATATGCCATATGAATGGATGTGTTATCGATCTATACAGTCAAACTGCTGTGGTTGAATCTTTCATGAATTATATCTTCAACTGCTTGATGTGCTATCATAGCATAACCTGGGTACAGGATCCGCAATCTTCTGCATTTTCTCGAATCAAACTGCATCTACCCTATTCTGTGTACGTATACATATACATGACAGAAAAAAAGAAGGAAAAACTATAAAATGATAGCTTGCCAATACGATCAATGATAAATGTGAATTATTTGGTCAAAAGATGATGAAAACAGTTATGGTAGATCAACCCAAATCCACAGAATGGTTGTCGAAGAAATAATTGGCTTGTTAATGATGTATAGCAAGAACCAAGCCTTTCAGAAGGTTCCGGGTGAACTTCTTATCAATAATGTCCCCAAAGTCTTAGGTAACCTCTCAACCTGCAGGTACGTAGCTGGGTTGGATGGTCAGAAGTGATGTTGGAAAAGGAGCAAAAGACATATATATGGAAGAACCTTTGAAGCAAAGATGAAGGTATATTTGACTTCCAGCCAGTTGAAAATAAAAGTTGATTGTAACTATGATGTAGATGTCTCTGCAGTGAACATGTGAAGAGTGAATAACCTTAAGACTTACACTTTCTGAAATGTACCCACTCCATATAGCATAGATACAAGTTCTGCATACATGTTGAATGAAGTTACTCTTTCAAAGAAATCAACTGAACTACGGAGAACATGTACCAGTTGTATTGATGATTGATATATAACCCTTGAATATAAATTAACATGCGACAATTAGAAAATCTTGGCGCAAAATAATTAGATCACTCTTCCATGATCAGTCTATGTTTTTCATTCAAGAACAGGACAAAGTCTCTACAATAAGGTTCTTCTCACTATATCATAGTTTCCAATTATTGTCCCACCTCCATTCACTATGACATCTATCATTTGAGGACATCGCCTAAATTAGAAGTCGGTTGCTCACACGTCCGTACATAGGACCATAATGAAATCCTTGACCACCAAAGAATTGCCGTATTCTCAGAAATTTACGAGAGTGAACTCAATTATACGACATATGTGTCAAGGTACTGTGTGGGATTCATATAACACTTGAAAACTCCAAGGTTTAGGACATATATTCCTACATAAAGATTGCAAACTTGTCTTTGAATGGCTCATGCCACTAAATTGAGGTTTAGCAGAGTCCTACGATGTCCTGTCCATACTTTACCTAGGAGAATCAACTTTATTTCTTGCTTTATCTTATTGGATTAAAGGAGAGATTCCAACTTTGGAGGTGATGGGATCTCAACTTTGAGGCCTGTCTCCTTTCAACTTCACTTAGTTTCCTCAATTCTAGCACTTAGTATTGTCAAACCTTCATTCCAAGAATCCAAATTCAACTATGGTAATTCATCAGAACAAAAAGATTTGAGGGGAAAATTCGGATGGAGCACTTTTCTTAGTACTGATTACCTCTTCAAGGGAACAAGGAATTTCTTGTTTGGAGGTACTTGCACATTTGACAACCGTGCATAGTTCTTCGGTCACTTTTACGATGCATGCTGCTGGTCAAAGGATCAAAAACCCAAAATGCGCATGTTATGATGCTACTTTACAAGAGGTACCTTTCATCCAACGATGGAAAGCGTATATCTATATGCTCCCTTGCCATACCTCTATCTGATCTTAAGTTAAGAAATGTCCTAGCATTGTTCTACAGGATACACAGATCTTTTTGTAGAGGTTCTGATGGATGTTTACCAAAATTAATAGTATCTTGGGATAACTTCTAAAGTTCAATGTGATAGAGTCATAGAGATGATATTAGGTACATTAGCAATAATAAGAATGACACTACTAGTAAAGGTAAAATTATTTCATGTCATATCATCAATAGCTAGCTAGGGTGGACTTCCATTACATATGTAGATAAAGATTTAAGAATTAAGGAGAACTAGTTCAAGAATGTGTGTGTTGGTGTTGGTGCATAGTGGGGAGAGGTAAGAGGGGGGTGTTTCATAAAGAATGCTTTTGTTCCAGGCCATCAACATATCGGTATAGACCTGACATGCTAACGAATCAATATGCAATAATTCAGATAAGTTGAAAGCATAGAGAAGAAATACTTGGAAGATATGAACTCTCCCTACATATATTTCAGGAAGGTAAATGTGGCTCATGGAGACGAGAAACCTTTTTCATTTTGACATTCCGTTCCGGAGAACTTAATGTGGTCGAGAAGTGCAATGTGGTGCCAGTGACATGGAATATTTCTTCTCATCGTCTTTCTTCCGATTCCCTTTGACTGGGTATCTTTAAAGAAGGAACCTTGTGGAGCCACAGAGAGAACCAGAGTCAAGGATGGTCAAAAAGTTTAAATCCTTGAAGAAAAGATATATACCCCAAGGTCAAATACCTCTTGGCTCAAGATTTTGGATAAGAAGATATGTTTACTGAAATCTAGTGATCTCCTAATTATCGTCCTTGCTACATTCTACTAAGTCTTTTCATCCCAAATCTTAGCATGCTTTTTCTCATGGATATAAATGATTCAATTGCATTTAAGATGAGATTACTTTGAAAGAATAGATTGAACACTAGACAACTACCTACAAGTTCTTCAAGTTAATATAAGTACCTACTAGCTTAACCTAGTGCAAGATAAGCCAGAGATCCCGAAACCACAGATTACTCGTTCTGAAACACTAAATCGAACCATTAACCACCTTAATCTAGCTAGTACAAGGCAACATGTGGAGGTCCAAGCTTCCTACTGCTTGACAAAAAAGAGCCAAGACTTTTGCAACCCACTCGCGCATATAAATAGTGCCCCCATCGCCCCCTCTCTTACTACCAAACTCAAGTTTCGCGGTATATGATCTGTCATACATACAAGATATAATGGATAGTAGCTCTTCTGAAACTCTGAGGTAGTTCTTCTCTTCGTGTTTATGGTATTGAGTCTTTTCTCAAGTATCCTCGAGTCTTCACATTATATCTTTTGAAACGTTTTTGGACTTCTCATAATGCAAACCTTAAATGCAACTCACCTTCTTCAAGTTTAGTTAGGCTTTGTGCAAATCATTACACTTTCATTCTTTTCAAGTTAAAAGAAGTTAGGGTGCTGTAATGAACCAAGGGGCAGAGGATAATCTATTTGATGGTTACACTTCATATCTTTCGACTTTGACATATATCAAACCTCTTAATAGTCTAAGATCATTTGTCTATGCATGAGAAAGCAACTCAAGAACACATCTAAATCTCTCCGATTCATAGAATGGAGAGGAACCGAAACTAATCGTTAGGCATGTTACATGTAAACTACATATCATAACTATACATTGCTCGTCTCCAAAAAAAAAAAAGGAACAAGTGTGCAGCTTGCTATAGGCAGTTCAACAAGATGGAACATTTGGTCGAACACATGAAGGTCTCTTTCCACTCGGTGCACGAGCCCAAGTGTGGGGTCTGCCGCAAGCACTGCCGCTCATTCGAGTCCCTGAGGGAGCACCTCATAGGTAAGTAAGATCTCCGAAGTTAAAAAGTCCAATCCAATCTTATTTGTAGAAACGTTACACAGACATATCCTACATCCAACAGGGCCACTTCCGAAGCTCGAGTGCTCCAAGGTATTCAACGTTCGAGGGTGCAATTTATGTCTGAATTTGTTTGACAACTCGAACGCGCTCAGGTACCATCGGAGCACTTGCCAGTACCCCCGTGGCGCTACTGTAAGTTGTTGATTCATCTGCATCATATATTGTTTCAGTATCAGATTTTACTTCCATATGTGGAAAACCTTTACCTTAACCATATGATGTACTTTATGATCCCTAATAAAGAGTGTATCCAACTTTTCATTTTGGGATATTTAATAAGAGAGAAAGATTACACCAAAATAGTTGGCAAGCGGACAACAAGCTACGCCGCCAGCCCTTTTTGGATGGCAAAACCAATCCTCTTAAACACTACATCCATATACCTGGGAGATATGACATTACTGTGCATAACTTTTTGAGCTGTAACTTGACTAAATTAGAGTTTAAAGTGTAGAAATCTTACTGATTTTATCCATTTGAATAACTAAGACAATGCTGCTTAAACTAAAATATATCTGTGAAATTTACAAGATACTGGTATCCTGATTCTTAGTAAGTAATACTGATAAATATAAGATTAGTCGTTCAAGATCCTTGGGATTTTCTTGCAGGGCCTAGTCAGTCGTATGTCGAGGTTGGGCTTGCAGAATTCGCAGGATTTCGCTTCAAGATCCCAAGGCTCCAAGGCGGTTGCGATGGGCTGCAAGATGGTCGGTGGAGGGAGCGATGGGACACTGGACCTCTGCGCGAGGGTATGCCTGATTGACGAAGATGAGAACATCATCTTCCATACCTACGTCAAACCCCAAATACCTGTCACAAACTACAGGTAACGGTGCACGAAACCTCCCCTTACCGAAGAGATCAAGATAACTCAAATACCTTAATGTTACTATTCAAACCGTAGGTATGAAACAACTGGTATCAGAGCTGAATACCTGAGGGATGCAATGCCATTGAAGCAAGCCCAGAGGAAGATTGAGGATTACTTGTGCAATGGAGAGGCCATATGGAAGATGCGATCCATGGGCGGAAAGGCGATGATTCTGGTAGGACACGGATTGGATCATGACCTAGACTGTCTTGGGATTGGATACCCTTCATTTCTAACCAGGTAAAACTTGACTGATTTTTCTTAAGATTAACTTGTCTTTTGTAGATAGCTAAATGATCTAGAATTTTACTAGAATGATTTACTTTGTTTTCTCGCAGGGACACTGCCACTTATCTACCATTGATGAAAACAAGCAAGCTTAGCAACTCTCTCAAGTATCTGACACAAGCGTATCTTGGGTAAGCTCCTACAACCTCTAGGCCAGCAAATTTTAGTAAGAACTTCGATTCAACGGTTCTTATTTAGAATCCACTTGGGAGTTCTTTTTTTTTTTCAGTGATGGAAACGCTTCCTATAACATGACCAGAATTTTAAAAACGGACAAAAATTTTAGGAAGAAAGTTGGACAATTTTTAATACACATGCATCAAAGTAACAAGAAGCTAAGAATTATTTACATTGACATCATAAAAATTATCATGTGAATGATCTCTATGTAACTTTGAACTGGATTTTATAAATTCTAATAAACATTAAGATTTTATAACAAAGCATAAAAAAATAATATTAGCACACGCTCCCAACTTTAGACTCTTCTAAGTAGTCGAACTCCCCTGCTCCTCTACTTTTGGCTTCTAAGCTCTTAACCTTTCCAAGGATAGGAAATCTCTCGACTCTAATTTGGTCGTTAAATTTATAAGATTAAGTGCATCAATAAAGTAAGTCTTCCTACAACCAAATAGACAATCTATGTTAGTGTGATCACTCATAGCGCATGTATTAGAAGTCACTTCCAGTGGCGACTTATCGATATTTTTGCATAATTGGAACGTGTACACCTCGTACGTGCCACGTTCTCCTAACGAATTCTGACTTGGGTTCTTCCTCCACCCCTATCGTAGGTACGACATCCAGAACGGCGTACAGGATCCGTACGAGGACTGCGTCGCCGCGATGAGGCTCTACATCAGGATGCGGTCGCAGGCTCACCCGCGGGACTACGGCAGCGGTCAGAACCGCAACAACAACTTTGCGTCCCGGAGGCAGAGGGAGCTCGAGAGGATGACGCCGGAGGCCTTGCTGGAGATCTCAGCGTCGGATTACTACTGTTGGTGCTTGGACCCCTAGACAAATTATGGGAAAGCAAAGGCTCCAGAATAAATGTCCTATTGGATTATCAACAGGGTTCACTGAGAAATTATATTTTCTTTTGATGAACCAATGTTAGATCATGTCATAAAGCATTTGGTATTTGAGTATTGTAGCTATGAGATCAAGTTTCTAATCCTAGGTTTGGTATGCTGGATTTATAATTTTAGTTTTCATCGTCCACTTTCAAGCAACCAAACCGTCATAACAGTCCTTTGCTTAGCTTGGATGGTGTCTCTTATAAGTTACAACAAAGTTTCTCCAACTTCTTTCTCATTATGGGGTCGTATTCAAATTTTGCTTCTAAACTTGCCGGACACGAATGGCCCTTGTGGTTATCAAAAAGATGCATAAGATCCTGGCTAGATAGTGGATGATTAATTAGTGGATCGAACCACAGGGACAATATAGAGTACATAAAGTCCCGTATGTAACGTAGGACATCTCAAAAAAAAAAAAATAGAATCCTTCAAGAAAATAAGCTTATGATAGTTGAATATTCGAATCATTATTCAAGTTGGAATTTCTTTTGATACTAATCTAATTAGGGTCTGTTTTGGTTGTCCAAAATGTGTAAGAAAGTGTAGAATTAACTGTATAAGTTGGAAGTGTGAGAATATGGAGTTCCGTTATTTGGATGGTTGACATGTGAAAGTTGGGGGATATGAAGTTCCATTGTTTTGATGTTTCGAAGAAGTATAATTTAGAAATGACAAATACATTATTTCTCAATAATTATTTTTAACTAGTATATATGCACGTGTTTTATAATACTTAAATTTTCTTCTTCTATACATAATTAGACAACTATCTATATTAAATTTATTGAACAATTTTAATTCGTAAATATAGTTAAGAGTATTTTTTGGAAGAAAAAAGAAAACTTACACAATGAAAGCTACATGTCTCATTATATAGTAGTATAGACGAACAATTTTAATTAGTAAATATAGTTGAGTGCATTTTTTGAAGAAAAAAAAACTTACACGATAAAGTCTACTTTTCTCATTATATAGCAGTATTAGTTCTTAATTATATATAATAATAACTATTATTATTATTATTATTATTATTATTATTATTATTATTATTATTATTGGGGATGGGATTTGTTGTTCCAGATTTGGTGTCCACTTCTATGTTCCCTCTCCGTGGGTCCCACTGATTTTTGTAAAAAATAACACATTTATATGGTGGACCCATATATATATATATATATATATATATATATATATATATATATATAATTGTGTTACAGACTCCTAACCCGAATGCTTACAAACTCGGCCCGAAGGCCCGCACCCATACTTGTATCTCACCGCATTCGATCCCGCACTCACAATTATTCCTCCACATGGAATTAGACGTGCTTCTCTCGTTGCTCGAATTATATATATGCAAATGACCTCTAGCCTAGTGGTTAGGAGAGATGCATGCGGTCCAAGTGGTTGGGAGTTCGAGCCTCGGTGGAGGCGAGTTCACCACAAGTATCCATTGCTATATATATATATATATATATATATATATATATATATATATATATATATGACCTCTAGCCTAGTGGTTAAGAGATGCATGCGGTCCAAGTAGTCCGGAGTTCGAGCCCCAATAAAGGCGACTTTGCACTATTGACGAGCTTGAGCGCATGAGTGCAGATTTCATATGGCGCGGAGGCCTCCACGCCATCTCCTGGACAGACTTACGTAGACCCAAAAATGAAGGCAGAGTAGATCTTCGTTCCCTACGCACATTACGCACTATGGCAGGTTGGAAGATGGTATGGAGATTCCTGCAAGGAGACTCTCTTTGGGCCAGATGGATGCAAGCTAGATATCTAAAAGGTGCCAATTTCTGGGCGATCCAATTAAACAACAATGCCTCTGTCACATTTAAACATCTTTTGAAGCATCGATCGTCAGTTAAGCAACACCTGGAGCGAGTTATCAAGGATGGAGAAGATACCGATCTTTGGTTAGACCCGTGGATCAAAAATAGAGGGGTACTACAATGGGTGGGAGACCATGCCATAGATGAAGCTTACTCAGACGTCAAAGTGGCTAAAATCTTTCGAGAGGGAGAGTGGCGTACGGATTTATATAGATTTGCTATACCGCACCCCTCTCTTATAATCCAAGTGGCCACTGATCCGTATGTAGCAGCAGATCATTGGATATGGACAGGGTCTCCAACTGGAGAGTTCACATCCAAGCACGCGAATGATCAAGCCAGAGATGCCCAAGTAGTTTGGAACATGCAGACATAGTGTGGTTCGGCAAAAGCACAAGAAAAATGCAGATGAGCCTATACAAATTGGTGAAGGGTCGGATGCTTACCTGCGATCGACTCATACGATTCGGAATGCAGATCGCCTCACCAAGCTGTGCTATGTGCAGTCTGAGTATTAGAGACCATGGATCACTTGTTTTTTGAATGTCCAGTCACAAAACAAATATGGAAGTCACAGGAAATGGAGCTTCATATTACTAACATATCAACATCAGACAATATTCAAGCTGTGATGCACAAGATCAGAGGCCAAGCAAAGCGGGGTCAACAGTGGTACGGAGAAGCTGAACTCAGACTAGCAACAGCGGTTTGACATGTTTGACGAGAGCGAAACACTCGTACATTCGAGACACGTCAGAATTCTATTAGGAGCATCATACTCAATATAGATACTGATGTAACGTATTTGAGATCTCCCCGTGAATCCATTTAATCCGGGTAGAGTTGTATTTTTGTTTTCCCATTATTCAATAGATTCACCTCTTTTTTTTCCAATATATATATATATATATATATATATATATATATATATATATATATATATATATATATATAAAAGAGGGGACATGGAGATGGACACCAAATTTGGAACAGTAGATTTCATCCCTTAGAGCATCTCCAACCTTATTGTGAGTTTAGAAAAAAATGATTGCCACATAGGAATGACAAACTTTCATTCCAAAAATTCTTCTCCTATGCAAATGTAGAATAAAACATGAAGTTGACATGGCAATGACATGGCAAGGAGAATGTGAAGTTGGTTGTCTAAATCTTGACAATGCACTTCATAATGAAGTTGTCTTCACATCATCAATTATGAATAGAAATATTTATAAAAAAGTTGAAGAAGTGGAGGAGTTGCCTTGGAAGTTGGAAAAAATACTTTTTATTGTCTCCACAATACTTTTGCATTAGAGAGAGTTTTTCTATCTCATTGTCTTTTGAGATATAATTTTGCCACATAAACAAGACATTGTCTTCTGGCTCATGCCACATAGGAGCCACCTAAGACTCACAACACTTAACAAGACAAGATTTTTTCTAAAGGCAAAAATGTTCAAAAAAATTTACAAGTTTGTCATCCATTTTTTTACTTGGGGGCAGCTCAAGCCAGTCTTAGGACTGCCAGCAAGTTGGCAGTCCTATACGTTAGGACTACCAACAATGTGGCAGTCCTCCTCGGAGATGGGCTGACGAAGTCGGCATAGTCGCGGTTGACGAGGTTGAGGAGTTCGGACTTGAGGGAGGCGAGGTGGTGGCGGAGCTCGCGGGAGAGGGAGTCGAGGGGGACGAAATACAATCGCGGGAGACGAGGGAGTCGCGTGAGAGGGAGTTGCGGTTGACGAGGTCGAGGAAGGATGAGGGGGAAGGAGGAGGTGGCTGCTGCTCCTCCTCCTCCGCCTCCTCCACGCCCTCCTCCTCCTCCTCCTTCTCCTTCTGCTGCTGCTGCTGCTCCTTCTGCTGCTGGTGGCGCCGTCGTTGGTAGTGGTGGTGACGGTGGCTGCTCGTAGTGGTGGAGGAAGGAGGCGGCGGTGGCGGTGGCGGTGGCGGTGGCTGCTGGTAGTGGTGGTGGCGCCACCGCCGGAGGAAGGAGGAGGAGGAGGAAGGAGGGGGAAAGAGAAGATGGAAGAAATTAGGGTTTGGGGGATCTTTCCGTCGCTGGTAGTGGTGGTGGCGGTGGCTGCTCGTAGTGGTGGAGGAAGGAGGCGGCGGTGGCGGTGGCGGTGGCGGTGGCTGCTGGTAGTGGTGGTGACGCCGTCGTCGGAGGAAGGAGAAGGAGGAGGAGGAAAGAGAAGAGGAAAGAAATTAGGGTTTGGGGGGTTGGTCTGCCCCCAAGTAAATTGTGGGTACCCCCAGCAATTTTTTCACCTGTTTGGACTGCCTCCAAATAAGAACTGTCCCCTAACAAATATGGTGGTGCCCTTAGGGTTGGAGATTGCTCTTATTATTAATCTCTATCTCTGTCTCTCGGAAGCTTTTCCCGTACCCAAGCATTCAATAGGTATTCTCTCTCGGAAGCTTTTCCTGTACCCAAGCATTCAATAGGTATTCTCTCTTACTTTTCTATTCCCAAGCATACGTCACTCTATTAATTTCGACCCATATAGAAGAAGAAGACGAGGCCGGAGGACGCGGAGCTCGACACCGCCACCAGAGAGACGTAAGGTCTTGGTTGGAGGTTTTGTGACAGAGGAGAACATCAGCAAGGATTTTATTCTCTTACAAATTTTGGCTAAATGATATGCTGAAAATTGTAATAATTCCAAAACCGAGTTTTGTGGCCAAAACTTGGATTTAATTTGCATGAAGGCTCTTTGGGATTTGGTTCTGGTTTGGTTCGTGGAGGTGGAAAAGGAACACAAATTCAAGAATTTGTTCAAGAATTTGTAAGTTTTTACAGGGTGGACTTTAGGCCTCGTTTACATTGGACAATTAAATAATATACATATGGGTCCTATGAGTAAGAATTAGCGGGAATGAATTGAGGTGGGACACAATGTTTGGAATCCTTCCACTTCCCTTCATTTTATTTAGCAATTACAAAGTTGAAAATGAAAGGACAGTAACTGAAAATTATCAGTTCTCTTCCCTAATTCATTTATCCAAAAATTGTAAGAACTAAATTTTAAGAGGGCCCATACCAAATTCATCCACTTCCATCGGGAATACAATACATGTACCGAACGCCTAGGGCTGCAAACGAGCCAAGCCGAGCCAAGCTTTTGTAAGCTTGAGCTTGGCTTGACTATAATTAATCAACCTCGAGCTCGAGCTTGTTTATATTTGAGCTCGAGTTTGGCTTGATAAGCAAGCTTGATTCAAGTTTGATAAGCTCAAAATTAGGCTCATTAAACTTAATTTCAAGCTCTCTCAACTTTCATTAACCTTGATTTCAACCTTAACGAGCTTGATTTTAATTTAGTTAGGTTTAACTTCAAGTACCTGTAATATTAACAATTTATTTATAAAAATCTAAATGAAAAAGTTTCTTAATATCAATTATTAAGGACATATAAATATATATTGCACACAAATATATATAATTAGAATTCAACAAATAATAAACGAGCTTCTAAACATGCTCCTGAACGAGCTCCTAAACGAGCTTCTAAACAAGCCGAGTATTTCTAAGCTTGAGCTTGGCTCGTTTTTTAAACAAGTTCGAAAATAAATTTTGAGCTCAGCTTGTTACTAAACGAACCGAGCTCAAACGAGCGCCGAACTTCGAGCAGCTCGCGAATGGCTTGGCTCATTTGCAGCCCTACAGAACGGGCCTTAGACAAAACAAAACCAAGATTTTTCTCATTTGGAGATGGAACAAAATGCTCCGTTCACCAAAACAGAACTACAAACTTATAAAATTTTACAAAATAATCCTTAAGGTTTTCTTTTGTTTTCCTTGTATTTAATATTTTTCAGAAAATTTACTTTAAAATTTTGTTTACATAATTTTGTCAAAATAAAACAAGTTACAAAAATTTTAGTGGAACGAAACTGTCCGCCATCGCAGTTGGCAGAAAAAATGAATGTATAAAACTCCGCCAACTTGGTTGGCGGAAAATTAACATGGTTTATATTGTTTTCAACGGCTAGCTATTGGTTTGATTTAATTTGCAATGGTTACAATTTTACAAGATTTAATTTAATTTGTAACTATTATATTTTTAGGAATCATCTCCCCTTCTATAATTCTATTTTTTTTATGTCAAAAAAACTAAAGTGCTATAAAAAAATGATGATTCTTTAAATCCGTGAATCATACATGACCTTGGGGTTACGAAAGACCAAACTACCATTTCAAATAGTATAGAGAATATGTACATGGAGTTACAACATGTTATTTATTAATATATAGCATGCAACATTTACATACGACATGCATATATAAACATGAAATTTAAATTTAAATTTTTTTTTATTTGGACCCACACTACAACAAAAATAATTAATAAGGACACTATTTAAATAAGTGTCATTAATTTTTTTTTTAAGATGACACTTTGCTAAAACGTATCATAGTAATGTTTATGTTGTGCTGGCCGAGTTGGCGGAATTTTAGCTTTTAGCTTTTGCTAAAATTCTGCAAACTCATTAGGCGGAAATTTGAATTTTTTTAAAATTGTTTCATCTAGTCTAATTTATATCAAATTTATTTAGGTACAATAAATTTTCCGAATATTTTTCTTTTGCTTTCTTTTTAAGATAAGATTATATATTTGCATTAGATTAGTTGAGATTAAATTTTTGTAGATAGATTAGATTGGATTGAATTGAATTCCACACAATAATTAAATAGAATTTAAAGAATGGACTAGATTGGATTCGGGTTTTAATTATAAATTTGATTAGATTTTATTTACTTTTTTGTAGATTAGATTTGAAAGAAATTTTAGATATAAATTGTGGAGATGTATTATGCTACGAAGGATACGTTCATTATTTAAAGATATGATTGTTTGGTAATTTCTAAATACAAAACATGGTTTTCTCTATACAAACTTTTTTTTTTTTTTTTGCTGTTTATGAAACCAAATCCCAAACACCACAAATTAGTTTGCCACTGTTTGGTTTACCAAACTCTGTTATATAAAACTCCGTTTTGAAAACTCACTTATCTGAACTAAATCCCAAACGAACCCTAAGAAACCACTTGCCAGGTAGTAGGTTTATCTTGTTGGTCTCCACTTTAAGCTCATGAAAGGAAGGACCATTCTTCAAATTTTCCTAATTAACTATAAAAGAATTTGGATGAATAGTTTCTCTTCTTCTAGCTAGGCCTACTTAGTCTTCTTCTAGTCCTCCAATCTATTTAGAATGCTTCTACACTGACCACGTGGGAGGACCGACGTGCCAACCTGCACGTCTAGACGTTCGCCCGTGACAACATAGCTTTCTCGTATCCTTAATGACTACATCTTCCTTTTCGTCTTTGTAGTGTATACGTTGTCTAGAAAACGGTTCTGTGAATTATATAGAAGGTATCTTTTCTCTCATCTTTGCCCTAAGCTTTTATTGCTTATCACCTAGAAACTTGGATACTTAAATCATTAATGGGAGCAAAGCAACCTCTATACCTGTTTACTGCTGATGATTTTGATTCTTACCTTCTTGGGATGAGATCTGTTGTCCCTGATTTGATTTCCACTTCCATGTCCTTTCTCCTATATATATGTAGATCCCATCATTTATAAGTGCTATTTTTTTACAAAAGTTAGTAGGGCTCACATATACATAGTAGAGATGACAGAGAAGTGGACATCAAATCTGGGACAGCAGATCCCATCCCAGATCCCATCTCCTAATTCTTAATGGAGTAAATAATTCTTTCTGCGTGATATAATTATCTCTACTATTATAACGGGACTTCAAAACGGCTCAATATTGAGCCGTGTGTATATCATCAACCATTTAATTTAAAAAGAAAATTATGTAAAAAATTGTTGAAAAAAGTTTATATTTGTTATATATTTAACATGGGAAATCGAATTCTACCAAACAAGAAAAATACCTCCCACCTTAATCACAAACGTATATATACACGTCTTCGTACGTAGATAATGGCTTAGTTTGTCCTATGTAAAGCTAACAAAAAGTATATCCTTTTTTAACACTTCAAACCATGTTTATATAAGCCTATCTCAAGTCCTAGTACTAGTTCCATTAACTACCGTATTATCGTTCCTCCTTACGGGAGTATCTATTGGTCTGTGTTGTACATGTCCAACCATCTAAGAGAATTTCCTCTCATCTTGTCAATTGTCTCCACCTTAACTTATGACGAATACACTCAGCCGCTCATCCATCTTAACTTCATTTCGGCTACAATAACTTTATGGACCTCGTCATGTTTCTTTATTGCTTAACACTGATCCATAAACCATGCCTCGAGTTATGGAGGACCGGTATGATACCCAAAAGTTACAAAATACCATCTGCAGAAATTCTGTTCGTTTTAACATTTTTTGGTTTACTTTGTCCTTGCCCTTTCACATATTAAGATTTTAAGTTTTTTGGATATTAAGAAACTGCCATGTCATGTATAGGGGGTGAAAATGATTTTAACTTGTGCATGACAATCATCATCTTTTAAATTTTAATTAATTCAGGTTTTCATGAACTTGGCAAGGGTAAAATGCTCAAAACTGTCAAAAACTAATGGATTTCTAACCTATATGATTTTCCTTAACTTTTTCATTTGTTTAAAAGAAAATGAATATTAATTCATAATTTCATCTGATTTGCAGGTAATACATTTGAATATGTTACACGGCACGGCATGAAATGGAAATGACACTTATTTTGAAGTGTATGTAACATATCTGATACGCATTCAACACGATGCGACACGGGCACATCACTAATTTTTCAAGTGTCCTTGCTTCCTGGCATTCAAGGTTAAACTAAAATGAAATACCTTGAGTTATGCTATTGTTTATTGAATTCAGTAATTATGCTATTGTGAAGGATATTTTTATGACAGGATTAGTATTCACCTATGATATCAAATCTGGCTACTAGTGGGTAGCTAAACAGAACTGGCAGTAGGATTAGGATCTGCAATAAACACGTTTCCGTAGTCAAAGAAACGAGTTTACGTCGTCGGGAAAGTGAGCTCCGAACGGACTTCCAAGTAAGAGCCGCCGAATCGAAATTCTTACTGAGATTCGTTGATCTTCTAAAAAAAAATTTGCTTCTAAGGACTTTCTAGTATTGTCTATTGGTGTTAATATTCAGACACCGTGCCTTCATTTAACTTTGTTGCATGGTCACTCTTACTATGTGCAATATATATAGACATCTAAGTATAATGCACTCCTGCAAATTACAATTCCGTATGGTCATCCTACAGAGTTATCAATTCAAACTGCTAGTGGTTCCGAATATCTCGAGGACAAAAGCCAGTACCTCGTATGTCACTACTCTTCTGACATCTAATGTTTTGTTTTTTTGTTTTTTTTTTTTTAATTTAGATGCTAATTTAGATGCTCTAGGTGTTAAATAGTAAGATTAGTCTTACGCAAGAAGTGGTGTTCCCATGATAATGTTCTGATTTGTTTCTCGTTGTAACATACAGAAGAAACGCTTTTCCAACTAGTTTTTCTACAATTTATCTTGAATCGTTTTTTTTCTTCATGAGTCGTCATCCGAGTGGTCGAGACTATCAAAAAAAAATAATAATAAAATAAAATAAAATACAAAAACGGTTGGAAAAGTTGCAGAGGAGCCAAGGCCGACCCTGAGTTTATGGAGAGACCCTAGACAAAATTTTAAAATGGGACCCATATATAACATAAAAAAAAATTGAACTAAAAGTAAAATTTAAAAAATGTTACAGCCAAAAATTGAACCTGGGACCTCTTGTGTGCAATGTTAACATACTAACATTACACCACATATGTTTTGTGATAAAGAAGGGTCATGTTACATATTAGTTTTATTTTTGATACAATATATATATATATATATATATATATATATATATATATATATATATATATATATATATTTCATAAGATCCTGGGCGGTCGCCATGGCTACCCTGGGCCAGGGTCGGCCATGGGAGGAGTGGAGGAGTAGAGGACGGAGTTCACGGAGCTGCTGCTGGAACCAGAAGGAAAGCAATCTGCAAAGGTAAATTTCGAAATCAAATTTGGACAAAATTATTTTAGATGAAAATCTTGTTTCTGTAGGGAGGTTAGATTTCTATTTCTGTGATATGAATTAAATTTGTGAATTTGTGAAATCTTTAATTATGCGATATAAGGTTGATACAATTGTGAAATATAATACTTGATTGTATAAAAATAGTATTATTTAATATTATATTATATTACTATACTAATATTAAAAAAAGACCACAAATGTTGTCTCCGAAACCTCCTTATGATCGTGCTCTAATCCTGGATCCGTCACTGGTGCACACCACTTTAGAACACATTATTTTAGCTTTCAAGTGTGTTAGTTTGAAACCTTGATTAAGACCAACTTTAGCTTATATTGAAATTACGTCTCACATGAAGCATCAAGGTCACACCGTCACGGTTTCAAGTTCTTTCAAGTTTCCTGTTTTTAACCATATAGTATGAGCAACAATGTTTAGATATATAGCTTATACTTTTGTACTTTGTATGCTTGCATTCTCATCATGCTTCTTTTGCTACTTGCAGATGTAATAATGTTTTAATGTATTATTAGACTGTTGATAGTTCTTAACTATTCGTATGTTTTACACTTAGTACAAAAATTATTCCTAATTTGAAGCTAAGTACACAGACCACCCTTAGGCCTCGTTTGGTTCACAGATTTAAGGAACTAGAAAAGAAAAGTTGTTCCTTTCCTTTGTTTGGTAGCCACAAACTTGAGAATCAATTTTCTGACAAGAAAAAAAATAAGAGGGAATATGGTTCCACTCATGACCCATGAGATTGATTTTTCCTCCTCATTTTTCAACATTTATTACAAAAATTATGACAAAACTAACCATGTGTTATTGCTTATTTTACCATTAACTCCTCGTATTCTTGGTCTCTTTGGATTTTTATAATGTCATTTTTATTTTAAAAGGTAAAGATATTATTGGAACATTGATATATTTTTGCTTTCCTTTTCTGTACCAACCAAACACTGGAAAGGAAATCAAATGGTCTTTCCTAGGTGGTTTTCTTGTTTTACCAAACAACGAAAAGAAAATGTGACAGGAATTCTACTTTCCCATTCCCATGGAAAGTACAAGGGAATCAATTTCCTTCCGTGAACCAAACGAGGCCTTATAGTTTATATTTTCTATAGAAACTTATAACAATGGTCACCCCTATGTCTTGTAAAATTTATAAATGAGATGGGTCAGGATGTCAATGTAGTTATTTTCGGAATAAGAGTAGTTCCCGTAATATCCATGAAACATAGAGAGGGTCGCTATGTAATTTGAGATATTTGTCCAAATAGCGAGAAAATTGGAGCTTTCGTGAAGGTTTTTTCTGGTGGTGATCTCGTGGGATTTTCGGCTGTTCGTTCATGAACTTATGTGAATTTGCTGATCAATAAATCCTTGGCCATTAGTTTTTACTAGTAAATGCACATGCTTTGAACGTATAATAACGTATAATAAGAATATTATCCAATTGTAATTAAATATTTTTTCTAACTCTTGTGGTTAAGGTGCAAGGTATTTTTTTATTTGGTTGAGTTCGATCCTCTATGCTGACAATTTTTTACTTGTTCAACAATTTTTCAATAATTTATTTTTTAAATAAAATAGACTGTGATATAATGACGACTTAGACGGCTCACTTTTGAACCATTTTGTAGTCTGATTATACAGTGAAAGATATGAGCTGCGTATTTATGGAAGGATGCATATGGCAGTGCAGGTTGGCTTAACAACGTGAACTACAAATGCTCTTTTTTTCTGGCGAGTGGGGCTGCCGACACTGATTGTCATTGTCTATGAAAGAGACTTTTTTTTTTCTCAGAATAAGATTTATATTTTGTCCAATATCTTCCAACTCTGGATAAGCATAGGAATGGGTCCACTCTTTCCTAATCATTATTTTCAGAGTTAATGATATATGCAAGGCCGGGCCAAACGTAAGTCAGACAAGATTTCGAGTTTGGACAACGTTTTTCTACCTAGGACGACCTTAGGCTCAGCTCGCAGGTGACTCTTCAGAATTGACCTACAATAAAGATTAAAGGGACAACCAAAACTAGCTCAGATAAGATAATTCAACACCCTGGATCGGTCTTGGATGTATAAAGTTTTGAGGTTACCCTCTGGAGTTAAACTTTTCAATACAGATGGTACGACAAGTGGGCCCCACATTAAAGTTTATATATATATATGTGGTACGATTTACAGAAAATAGGTGGGACCCACTTGTTGTACAGTAGTTGTATCAAAATTTGATACAGGCAACCGTATCAAAGTCATGATGAAAGAAGAGAGTATGTACACAAAATGGTCCAAGTGTCTGCATCAGTATTTTTAGGACAAGCTAAGCTTGCCTTCCTCCTAGCTGGACTGATGTCAAAGCTTCACCTACTGATAGTTTTTAGTTATCGGAGCTGCTAGGTTGCCCGCAGTTTGTAGTCGCAGACGTGACCGTCGGCCCACGTGTCGGTCGGCCATTGGCCTCCGATCCGGATGAGATCCGAGATAGCAGGGGGGGCAATAGTCGGCCGACACGTCGGCTGACGGTCACGCCCACGATTACAAACCGCGGACAAAATATCATTTTCGTTTAGTTATTTAGAGAGTGACTAAACAGTTTGCTTGTTTTGTTTGTGTTGCAATTCTAACAGAGGTCACGAGAACGATGTGTGATGTATATTTTCACAGGAATCTCCTTCGGCAGCGATCGAGTCACTGGTATATCAAGGGTTGCAAAATTCAAATATGAGACGAAGAACATGTTCCTTTTCCGCTATAGCACAAGTCTATTATTGTTGGGTTTTTTGGTTTTTTCCTTTAGAAAGCTTTAGTCCCACATCGGAAAAAACAAATGGTTTGTATCTCTATATATTAGCTTGGCTATTATTGGAGATGCACATGTGGTGTGGAGATGCACATGGGTTTGCCATGTGGGATTATTTTCTAAATGGAAAAAAGGCTAAAATCAACCATTAAAGCATTCATGCTTTTTTTGCTCTTGGAAAATTTATTTCCATAGGAGCTAAGCCCCATTGCGCACTCATGAGGCGTAATGTGGCGTTTTGTTGGCGCACTTAGCACGTCAGCATCGTCGCTAGGTGCATAGTGCGCTTAAGTTGCGCGACCACGTTACGCTGGCCCGTCAGCATCGTCGCTAGGCGCATAGTGCGCTTAAGTTGCGCGACCACGTTACGCGGCCCGTTACGCTGGCCCAGTTACGCAGCGTGCGTAGAGTGCGCAGTGTGCGCAGCGTACGTAGGGTGCGTAAAGGGGCTGTGTGCGTAAAGTGCAAATTACGCTGGCTACTTGAATGGCACAACTTCCAGCAGAACGTGTCCTTACATGTTCTGAGCGGTTGCTCCATGTTCGGGGTGGTTACTACCACGTCCCAAACATTGTGCTAACCGGGCAGTTGTTGCAGGGACTTATATAAGGCCTCCTCCTTCTCTCTCACAGGTTACAGAACTAATACACAAGTGGTAGACAGAAAGTTTACAAGTGTTTAGAGGCTGTGAGAGAGAAGAGAGGAATTGTATCAGCGTTACGTTTTGCACAGGAGTTCAAGCTTCATCCGAGGAGTCAGAAGAGCAGAGTGTTCCAAGTTCTCCGACGAACTTGCTGGTTCCTGGAAGCTATTCGTGTGGGGCGAATAAAGCTTTGAGCAACGGTGATCATTCAACCCAGCAGGAGATTATCCACCTTTCGCCCGTCACTTTCTTTGTTGGTTCTATCAGGATTCTATTAACGCACCTTCGGTGAAGTGTTAGCGTTGATATTATCAGAATTCTGTTTGTGCACCTTCTGTGAAGGGTAGCACTTGTGGAATCTCTCTTACGTACCTTCTGTGAAGTGTTACGTTCTGTGCACCTTCTGTGAAGTGTAGCACTAGTTAAAATTTCTCTTACGTACCTTCTGTGAAGTGTTACATAATAACGATTGTTTATACAATTGTTAAGATATTTCAGTTTTCTATCGAAAAAATTATGCCCCGGCAATAACAATCTCAAAGCTTTATTGCACGATGGAAAACGTTAATGTTTCTCTCTTCAATTCTGACTTTTGCAAGTTAGAAAAGTTTGATGGAGAACATTACCAAGTCTGGAAGAGGAAGGTATATCTCACCCTTCAACTTAAAGACGTAGATCACGTGCTTTTGGAGGAAGAACCTACTGTTCCAGATGTTGGGTCTGCTGCCGCAATTACCGCGGCTACTAAACTTCAAACAAAATGGAGAAGGAAAAATAGTATTTGCAGGCTGCTAATCCTGAATGCTATGGAAGATTCCCTTGCAGAATCCTATTCTAAGAAGAATATCGCTAGAGACATATGGGAGTCTCTAGAAAAACTCTACGAAGAAGACAAGAACCGCAGTAAAATATTTGTGGTTGAAAAATATCACAAGTGGTTCTTTGAGAACGAAAAGTCTATGCTGCCGCAGGTGAAGGAGTTCCTGAAACTGCGACAGAAGTTGGAAGACGAGGCAATGTCCCTCCCCGACAAGTTTGTTGTTGGAGGGATTGTCTCAAAGCTCCCCGCTGGGTGGAGCAAGTTCTATGCAAACATGCATAAGAAGAAGCTGGAGATCACCCTTGAAGATCTCCTGCAGGAAATCTATGTTGAGGACCAGATGCGGGCTCAACTGAAGGTGGACGCACTGTCCAAGCAATTGGCTAACGCCAATATGGTTCATACCAAGGAACCAAGGGGAAAGCAGGTGGCTTCCACAGCAAGAAGAAGGACCCTGACAATCTAAAGTTCAAGGGAACTTCTATCAAGAAAAAGAAGCCAAAGTCACAGATACCTTGCTTCAAGTGTGGCAAGAAAGGCCACTTTAAGAATGAGTGCAAAGCAAAAACCAAGCAATCGGAGCAAGTAGAACCTAGTAAGGTATCTATGATCACTGATGTTGTTGCTATGATTGCGCAGGTTGATGCGGTAGGAACTGATGCTGACTGGTGGGTAGACATTGGAGCCACCTGCCATGTTTGCTCCAGTAAGGAGTGGTTCACCACCTACACCCCTACATCTGATGTGGTTATGGTGGCGAACCAGGCACAAGCTGAAGTGCTCGGGATCGGGACGGTGGTGTTGAAGCTGACTTCGGGGAAGTCTCTGACGCTTCAAGGCGTGAAACACGTACCTGTTATCGCCAAGAACCTGATCTCAGGAGGCCTACTCTGCAACGCAGGCCTCAGGATGGACATCAATGCTGGCCAGATGGTGATGTCTATCAAGGGAACATATTTCGGGAAAGCTTTTTATACCGAAGGAATGTTCAAGATTCAGCTTGTAAATCAGTTCAATGTTGTTAATACAATCACTCATTCTGCTTATACTTATGAGTTGTGGCATAATAGGCTAGGACATGTTCATTCTAAACGAATTAACAGAATATCTAGTCTAGGGCTTATTTCCAAGTGTGGGGGTAAGGTATAGAAATGTGAAGTTTGTGCTCAAACTAAGATCACAAGTAAACCCTTTCCTAGGGTTAATCGAAGTACAGATCTTCTGGAGTTAGTACACTCAGATATCTGTGACTTCAAACAGTTCTCTACAAAGGCCGGGATGAAGTATTTTATAACCTTCAACGATAACTTCTCAAAGTATGCGTTCCTCTATTTGCTGAAGGCTAAAGACGAAGCATTCGAGAAGTTCAAGGAGTTCAGAGCCGAGGCTGAGCGGCAAACTGGACAACGACTCAAAAGAATAAGAAGTGATCGAGGTGGGGAGTACAGGTCTCATGAATTCGCATCGTTCTGCAAAGAACATGGAATTGTCAATGAGACTACGGCTCCGTACTCTCCTCAATCAAACGGAGTAGCAGAGAGGAAGAACAGAACGTTAACAGAAATGATAAACTCAATGTTGTTGACTGTTGGCCTTCCTAAGTGCTACTGGGGTGAAGCTGCATTGATGGCCACTTTTATTCTAAATAGAGTGCCTCATGCAATTTCAGACGTTACTTCTCATGAACTCTAGTTCAAGGTCAGACCTAACTTGAATGTCATTCGAGTGTGGGGGTGTCTGGCATATGTCAAGCTTCCAGATCTGAAGATTCAGAAGCTTGGGACAAGGACTACAAAGACAATCTTCTTGGGGTATGCCGAGAAGAGTGATGCTCGGAGATTTCTTGATATTGAGTCAAATCATATCATTGAATATCGCGACGCAGAATATTTTGAAGACAAATTTGCTAGGCACAAGAATATTATTTTTGCGGATGTATCGGAGAACAATGAGGGTGCACAGCAAACTGAAGTCTCCAATGAAGATGTGGTCCAAGAAGATGTTGTTGAAACAACGGTTGAACCAGAACAAGCTGAGCCGTCAGCTAAGCGTGTGAGGAGGCCGAAGGACTTCGGAAGTGACTTTGTCACCTATCATGTGGAAGCAGATCCGCTTACCTATGGTGAGGCGATGAATACCAGAGACGCGATTTTCTGGAAGGAGACGATTGACAATGAAATTGATTCCATCACCTCAAATAACACTTGGGTGTTGGTTGATCTTCCTGAAGGAGCAAAACCCATCGGATGCAAATGGATCTTCAAGAAGAAGATGAAAGCAGACGGAACTATTGACAAGTTCAAGGCTAGGTTGGTAGCCAAGGGGTTTTCTCAGAAGCAGGGAATTGACTATTTTGACACATATACTCCAGTAGCCCGGATGACCACCATCAGAATGTTGATTGCTCTCGCAGCAATACATAAGATGGTGATACATCAGATGGATGTGAATACGGCTTTCCTAAATGGCGAGCTGACCGAAGAGATTTACATGCAACAGCCAGAGGGATTTGTCATCATGGGTCTTGAAGACAAGGTCTGCAAGTTGGTGAAATCCTTGTACGGTCTTAAACAGGCTCCCAAGATGTGGCATGAGAAATTTGACAAAGTTATAAGGTCAAATGGCTACATGGTCAGCGATACGGACAAGTGTGTTTACACGAAGTTCGCTGATGGAAGAGGTGTGATCGTTTGTCTGTACGTGGACGACATGCTTATCCTAGGTACGGATATTAGCTGTGTCACGGAGACAAAGAAATTCATCTCAAGCAAGTTCAGTATGAAGGACTTGGGGGAAGCTGATGTGATCTTAGGGATCAAGATCATCCGGACAGACACTGGACTAGCGCCTTCACAGTCTCATTATATTGAGAAAATGATCACTCGTTATGGGTATCGGGATCTTCCAGGGATCGATACGCCGTACAGGTGTGATCTGAAGCTGAAGCCTAATTCAGGGGAAAGCGTCAGGCAGCTGGAGTATGCAAGCGTAATCGGAAGTTTGATGTATGCTACTACTGCCACAAGGCCTGACATAGCTTTCGCCGTGGGAATGCTGAGTCGTTTCACGAGCAACCCAAGTGCTGAACACTGAAAAGCTGTGAAACGGGTTATGAGATATCTCAAGAAGACTCAGACATATGCACTGTACTACAGCGGAGATCCGCAGGTAGTGGAAGGCTTCAGTGATGCCAGCTGGTACTCAGATTTGAAGAGCGAGAGGTCCACAGGTGGATATATTTTCACAATGGATGGAGCTGCTATATCGTGGAAATCGAAGAAGCAGACTATGCTCTCGCGGTCATCCATGGAATCTGAGTTCTTTGCACTTGATACTGCAGCCGAGGAAGCAAAATGGCTTCGGGAGCTCATGTATGATCTTCCAGTGGTTGGGGCACAAATACCGGCAATACCGATATACTGCGACAACCAGGCGACTGCGGCGGTGGCATCAAATGATCTTTTCAACAGAAAGAAAAGGACTGTGCGGTTAAAGCACAGGACAGTACACGATCTTATTAAGAGAGGTGTAATTGCAGTTATTGATGTTCAGAGTCAGGAGAACCTGGCAGATCCGTTCACCAAGGACCTCAAGCGCCAGCTGGTCGATGACACAGCTTGTAAAATGGGCTTGAAGGCATTCTGATATTGTAGTTATTGTATTCCTACCATAAAGTTTTATGCTATTAGTTCAAAGATTTATCTACTAGGCATCTAGCTTTTGGTTCAAGGGAGGACCATTAACTGGAAGAATATCAGGAACGGTGGGTACATGTTCTATTAGGCATGGAGAGGTTACGGACCTACAACCACTGTTGTCTACTGTTATTTTCTGCGAAAAACGGTTTCTGTGGGAAGGATGGCTTAATTGCCTTAATGAGTTCTCAGGCAGAGTGAATGCCTGGTGTGCTTTACAGGAAGCACGGTAGAGCAGCACTACAAGGAGTGAAACTCCATGCTACAGTGGGGTGACTCCACAATGAGGTTCCTATATGTGGGGTGCTGCCCAGGAATAGGATAAAGTCTCGGCTTAGCAGGCCAAGTCACAGCGGCGTAGCACCGCAAATAGGCAGTTAGCCTAATGCTGTATGTTAAAATAAAGAGGGATGTAGTCAGCACTATAAAGAGAAGGAGTTCCTCATGTTACAGTGGCACGACACCACGATGAGGTACCCGGTTAGGGATAAAGTCTCGGCCTTGCAAGCCATGTCGTTGCGGCGTAACACCGCAAGGGAGCCTAATGTCACGCCCCGCTCCCGTAGGAGCGATCGTCCTCGCTAAGGCGTGATGCCGCACGAGCCTAGATTGCGCTCGTGCAAGGCGGGTTCCATAACGGCCGATTTCAACGGCTGCGACGGGGTCGTCGCACAGAAGTCCCAAGCAGAGACGTTAAATAATAGCAGCAGATTTTATAACAAACACAAGTTTCTCGAAAGATGATCTTTATTGATATTGAAACAAAGATTACAATGGGGCACAAGGCCAATGTTACAAGTCTCTCAATCTCACTTTTCTCTCATTACAAGTTCACTCAGCTCTCTCTCATCTCTCAATTACAAGTCTTGATCCAGCGGAAGCTTCGGAAGGCAATGTCCATACATTATGTCCTGTATAAGTCTTCAATCCATGCGACCGCACGCTTTGAATCGCCAAGGAACTCCTGTGCCTCGACGCATCCAAGCGGGCTCCGCGCCACGAGCTTCTACCTGTGCCTGCACATGAACACTGTGTGGGTGTCAGTACTCAACTGTACTGGTGGAGTGAGCTTCTCGCCCACCCATACAAAACCTACACGTTCATTTACTTTGTGCAGCTTAAATCCCTTTTCGATTGTCTTTCTACTCTTGCCTTAGGTTCAGTTTTAGGACCGGCGCCTTGGCGCAACTTGTGTGTCAAAACCATCCCGTGCTTTGCAATGTCAACGTTACTCATACTTTGCCTCTAGACCACTTCTCGTGCCACAACATTAACCTATCAGGTCGTGCTTGCCTTTCGGCCAGAATCAGAGACGCAACTACGCGGTAGTATCCAATTTCCTTACGACCGTGCTATAACTCCTATGTGCCGTGCCTCGCAACTCAGTGCGACTCAACCATATCGCCGCCTTGCGGCCACCCTTTGTTACTTTGATCGCCAACTGACCCAATTAAGACTTGTGGGTTATGTGTCATTTGACTGACCTTGCCTTACGGCGGTTTCCCGACTTAAACTTCCAAACAACTCAACCAATCCAAAGGCATACACGCGGTTAGCCGCTATCTGCCGACATCTATATGAACTTGGTCACTGGCTCCCAGAGCCATAGTGGACTACTCTTTCTTTTTATTAGACGGGCGTTCCTTTCAGCGCAAGGTAGCTAGCCCCGCTGTAAGTCCCCGCCTAACCCGTGCAAAGCACAGTAATATTTCGTTTCCAATATACCCGCAACGGTCCCGTGGCCTCGGGTTGTCGTGCGGAGAAAACTCTCACCTTGTCGACAAATTGTTTGTTCCATATGCCCCCAGCGGTCCCGAGGCCTCGGGTTGCCGTGTGGAGAAACTCCCGCTTTGTGGACAAGTTATCCAATGACCATGCAAGACTCGACACAAACTGACGTCTCACACCATCATGTTACCTCTAGTTTTACCATTTCTTTCAGGGCCAAGTTCAATATTTCTTTCTTATGAGACCGCCTCGCCGACATGTAGCCGCGAGGCCTCGCCGACATGTAGCCGCGAGCATACTTCTTTCTTGCCCTACCCTTTTTACTCAACTCAAGAACAATTATTCACAACACTTTCCAAACTCAATGAATCAACCGTGGCCCGTGCCTTAAAAACTCTAGGACCGTGCCATCGTGTCTCAAACCGACTTCCAACATACGCGACGCTATCGCCCAAGTCATACTTCATACGACGGGCCTTGGGATCGTGGGACTATTTAACTTGACAACCGCAGAAAGAGCGGGACAGCACTAGAAATATCTTAGGTCGATCGGCGTAACATTGCCTAACTTACTCAAGCCTACAACTTAACGAGCAAAGGCTATGCCAAGCCTTGCGTTATGGAAACGTGCATATTTTGTCGAACATTTACGCGGGCGACGCCTATGACTTAGGCTATTTCATAACTTTGTGTCGAAGACCAACTTTCCTTCTCCCGAGCCACAGGACGAAGGACCGAGTGTCATTTCAAAGCATGCCGTGCACCAACTCTAAGCCGACCGTGGGACGTTTTCCATGTTCTAACTCATTTTGACCCGTCGGGATTATTCCCTTAGCTATGTGGATGCGTAGCTTTTATTATCAAGCCTAACTTGTGCAAGTTGAGAACACGATTTATTTTGTGAAGGCAAAGATAAGGAGAGTTCACCGAAACTACCCCACCTGAGCGATGTCTTCAAACGGCCGTTGCAAGGCCAAGTCCGAACGCCGTCGGCGTTTCGATTCCTCCGATTGACTGAGCGGGACGGGGCACTACAACATACACCACTCAGAACAAGTCTCGTCCTCGAGACTTACTGAGTACTTACTTATTGACTTACCACTTTACTTGCCTTTCTAGAACTCTCGCATACACTACGCCTATGCGTTTCCCTCAATCCGAGCCACGCTCGCACTATCCTCAATCCTTTCTTCAAAACTTACGATCTCAAAATCCTCGACACCTTTCCATTTCCTCAAGTCTCACTTGATTCAACATATCACTTAGTATGGATCGTGCACATATTCTAGGCGTCCCCAAAATATATGCATTTCAGCCAAGCCTTGTGATAGCGAATCCGACATCACCACTCGAGTCGGATCGTGCACGTATTCAAGCGTCCCTGATATACATGCATCTCAACCGAGCTCGCGAGTGGTGCCACCATAACTCCTATCGCTTTTCGCCGGGACGTCTGCCTAATCGCTAGGCTATGTCTTTTGGCTAAGGTCATTCGTCAGCATTGGAATCATAGTTCCCAAACAATAATATCAACACTGACCCCCATCCTAAGGTCAAAGCAAGTTGATAGTACGGGGTTTTCTATCCAAGCTCGCATCACTCCGATTTCTAAACATCGAGCATCGATTCCCTACGCACATCCCAACATTCGCCGCACGGGACCTGAGTCATTTAGCAAAGCCATCCTACAACTCACGTTCAACCAAATTCTCCGACGTATCAATATCGCCCGTTCAACAAGCCATCCTGCATAGTCTATCTCTTCGAGCACGTTCGACATAATCTGCCTATCAAATCCTTCCAAGTCAAGCACGCTACTACGTAATTCATCGCTAAACCATAATCCACATTTCACATTTCCGAAGTCGTCTATTCCAATTCACGAAATCGATCACAAGGTCGTCTAGCTTAACAACATGTTGCGCCCCGATCTCACGCGAGTCAGATTAACCGCGGTGGGCATGAATCACCATGCACTCTCCCGCGAGATAGTCATTCTCATCGGGACGTAACTCTTGTTTTTGTGTCTAGACTAATTCATTCTCGATGCGCGGATTGGACCTACTCAATCCTCAAGTTCATTTCATTCATCGATCACAAGTCAAAACATCCTCGAATGTTCCTTCGCATCAAACCGACAAGTCGAGACAATCAAAGTTGTCGCGTCCAGATCTTCCGAGTCCGATTGTTCCCGCGACATGAATCACCATGTCAGCGCTCACGCGGAACGATCGCCTCAAATCCGACGCAACGCATGTGCGAGGCTAAAGTTGTGCTCGCGCAAGACAAGAATGTCGACGTTGTGGTTATTCGCGTAACCATCAAGACACCTTCATTTGCATCTAACATTCATCTCAACCAAAGTCCAAAGTATTGCATCCAACCGAACCATAACACTTGCACGATCGTCCTTCGCCGAGTCAGAGTACCTCCGAGTTATCGTATATCGATCTTTGATACGCCTCAATACCATCGACGATATACGTAACCTGACGATCTTCCTTTGCAACAAGTTCTGAGTCGTGCGAATGGTGCTATCGTTCGACTGGATAATCTCCTCGACATTCAAATTCAAGTTTGATCATTATTCCTCAAACCATTCGCAACATCAATTTCCTCAATTCGCATCATTCCTTTATCAATCGATCGACATCCCTGAGGCTATCGCATACACCACTCAGGGATGAAGTCATTCAACAAATCCTCAAAACTATCCTTTGACTCAAAATTGACTTCCTCAAATTTTCCGTTCGAACCATTTCTCGAATTCCAAGCACGCTTATCTATATCGCATCGACGTTATCGCCGCTCGATAGTACCCCTATCGATAGTCGACTCACTTTACTCAATCGAGTTCAACTCATTCTTGCTCGACACTATTCAATTCCCGCACTCGACTTTTCTAAGGTCGACGTAACTTTGGTGTATATGCCCAGCCCGACTTAGCCAACCGTGCTTGCGCGAACTATGTTTTTATTTTGTTGTCAAAAACTGTTCTCCTACGTTTTTGCAAAATAGATAGACTTATTGTATGGACATCCCGTGGGACAATTGAGAGAGAGCGCACCAACGATTTCAATATGCGGAAGCAACTTTCAGAGTTTGCGGAAGCAACGAGTTAAAGAATTCAATCGATAGTCCAAGGACGTAAAGCCGTGCTCTGATACCATTATGTCACGCCCCGCTCCCGTAGGAGCGATCGTCCTCGCTAAGGCGTGATGCCGCACGAGCCTAGATTGCGCTCGTGCAAGGCGGGTTCCATAACGGCCGATTTCAACGGCTGCGACGGGGTCGTCGCACAGAAGTCCCAAGCAGAGACGTTAAATAATAGCAGCAGATTTTATAACAAACACAAGTTTCTCGAAAGATGATCTTTATTGATATTGAAACAAAGATTACAATGGGGCACAAGACCAATGTTACAAGTCTCTCAATCTCACTTTTCTCTCATTACAAGTTCACTCAGCTCTCTCTCATCTCTCAATTACAAGTCTTGATCCAGCGGAAGCTTCGGAAGGCGATGTCCATACATTATGTCATGTATAAGTCTTCAATCCATGCGACCGCACGCTTTGAATCGCCAAGGAACTCCTGTGCCTCGACGCATCCAAGCGGGCTCCGCGCCACGAGCTTCTACCTGTGCCTGCACATGAACACTGTGTGGGTGTCAGTACTCAACTGTACTGGTGGAGTGAGCTTCTCGCCCACCCATACAAAACCTACACGTTCATTTACTTTGTGCAGCTTAAATCCCTTTTCGATTGTCTTTCTACTCTTGCCTTAGGTTCAGTTTTAGGACCGGCGCCTTGGCGCAACTTGTGTGTCAAAACTATCCCGTGCTTTGCAATGTCAACGTTACTCATACTTTGCCTCTAGACCACTTCTCGTGCCACAACATTAACCTATCAGGTCGTGCTTGCCTTTCGGCCAGAATCAGAGACGCAACTACGCGGTAGTATCCAATTTCCTTACGACCGTGCTATAACTCCTATGTGCCGTGCCTCGCAACTCAGTGCGACTCAACCATATCGCCACCTTGCGGCCACCCTTTGTTACTTTGATTGCCAACTGACCCAATTAAGACTTGTGGGTTATGTGTCATTTGACTGACCTTGCCTTACGGCGGTTTCCCGACTTAAACTTCCAAACAACTCAACCAATCCAAAGGCATACACGCGGTTAGCCGCTATCTGCCGACATCTATATGAACTTGGTCACTGGCTCCCAGAGCCATAGTGGACTACTCTTTCTTTTTATTAGACGGGCGTTCCTTTCAGCGCAAGGTAGCTAGCCCCGCTGTAAGTCCCCGCCTAACCCGTGCAAAGCACAGTAATATTTCATTTCCAATATACCCGCAACGGTCCCGTGGCCTCGGGTTGTCGTGCGGAGAAAACTCTCACCTTGTCGACAAATTGTTTGTTCCATATGCCCCCAGCGGTCCCGAGGCCTCGGGTTGCCGTGTGGAGAAACTCCCGCTTTGTGGACAAGTTATCCAATGACCATGCAAGACTCGACACAAACTGACGTCTCACACCATCATGTTACCTCTAGTTTTACCATTTCTTTCAGGGCCAAGTTCAATATTTCTTTCTTATGAGACCGCCTCGCCGACATGTAGCCACGAGGCCTCGCCGACATGTAGCCGCGAGCATACTTCTTTCTTGCCCTACCCTTTTTACTCAACTCAAGAACAATTATTCACAACACTTTCCAAACTCAATGAATCAACCGTGGCCCGTGCCTTAAAAACTCTAGGACCGTGCCATCGTGTCTCAAACCGACTTCCAACATACGCGACGCTATCGCCCAAGTCATACTTCATACGACGGGCCTTGGGATCGTGGGACTATTTAACTTGACAACCGCAGAAAGAGCGGGACAGCACTAGAAATATCTTAGGTCGATCGGCGTAACATTGCCTAACTTACTCAAGCCTACAACTTAACGAGCAAAGGCTATGCCAAGCCTTGCGTTATGGAAACGTGCATATTTTGTCGAACATTTACGCGGGCGACGCCTATGACTTAGGCTATTTCATAACTTTGTGTCGAAGACCAACTTTTCTTCTCCCGAGCCACAGGACGAAGGACCGAGTGTCATTTCAAAGCATGCCGTGCACCAACTCTAAGCCGACCGTGGGACGTTTTCCATGTTCTAACTCATTTTGACCCGTCGGGATTATTCCCTTAGCTATGTGGATGCGTAGCTTTTATTATCAAGCCTAACTTGTGCAAGTTGAGAACACGATTTATTTTGTGAAGGCAAAGATAAGGAGAGTTCACCGAAACTACCCCACCTGAGCGATGTCTTCAAACGGCCGTTGCAAGGCCAAGTCCGAACGCCGTCGGCGTTTCGATTCCTCCGATTGACTGAGCGGGACGGGGCACTACACCTAAGGCTTCATGCTGGGTAGTTTGGCACTACAAAGAGGCGGTTGCCTCATGCTACTGTAGTATGACACTACGATGAGGTTCCCGGTACGGGGTAAGGCCTCGGCTTTAAGTCATGTCATAGCGGCGTAGCACCGCAAGGGAAGCGCAAAGCGCTTCATGCCATGTCTCTTTATAATGAACTCACCTATAGTGTATGGACAGAGATATCAGGCCGTCTCTTGAGGGTGAACTTGTAGACGCCCAAAATTATACACTAAAACCAGGCTGGCACAGGGCCTTTAATGTGTAGCCAGAAGCACATGTAACTACATTATGTGAGTGAAAATAATTTCAGCTATGATGCAGAATTCAAGGCTTAGTCCATTCTTGTATTATAGTTTGATTTTTGACCCATGCGGGAAGATTCAAGTCGTCAGCGACATCTCTCCTAATGCATGATGGACAGTTACTGTGGGGAACACTTATATCCATATATAGAGATATGTGGGGGATTGTTGGGTTTTTTGGTTTTTTTTCCTTTAGAAAGCTTTAGTGCCACATCGAAAAAAATAAATGGTTTGTATCTCTATATATTAGCTTGGCTATTATTGGAGATGCACATGTGGTGTGGAGATGCACATGGGTTTGTCATGTGGGATTATTTTCTAAATGGGAAAAAGGCTAAAATCAACCATTAAAGCATTCATGCTTTTTGCTCTTGGAAAATTTATTTTCATAGGAGCTAAGCCCCGTAGGGGCTTAGCGACTCGGACTCGGACTCGGACTCGGGCTCGGACTCGGGCTCGGGATCGGGCTCGGACTCGGGCTCAAGGGCTCATGAGGCATAATGTGGCATTTTGTTGGCGCACTTTGCACTTAGCACGTCAGCATCGTCGCTAGGCGCATAGTGCGCTTAAGTTGCGCTCGTTGCGCGAGCCACTTGCGCGACCACGTTACGCGGCCCGTTACGCGAGCCCAGTTACGCTGGCCCAGTTACGCAGCCCAGTACGCCCAGTACGCGCAGTGTGGGCAGCGTACGCAGCGTGCATAGAGTGCGCAGCGTACGCAGTGTGCGTAGAGTGCGTAGTATGCGTAGGGTGCGTAAAGGGACTGTGTGCGTAAAGTGCAAATTACGCTGGCTACTTGAATGGCACAACTTCCAGCAGAACGTGTCCTTACATGTTCTGAGCGGTTGCTCCATGTTCGGGGTGGTTACTACCACGTCCCTAACATTGTGCTAACCGGGCAGTTGTTGCAGGGGCTTATATAAGGCCTCCTCCTTCTCTCTCACAGGTTACAGAACTAATACACAAGTGGTAGACAGAAAGTTTACAAGTGTTTAGAGGCTGTGAGAGAGAAGAGAGGAATTGTATCAGCGTTACGTTTTGCACAGGAGTTCAAGCTTCATCCGAGGAGTCAGAAGAGCAGTGTGTTCCAAGTTCTCCGACGAACTTGCTGGTTCCTGGAAGCTATTCGTGTGGGGCGAATAAAGCTTTGAGCAAATTACCCCAGCAGGAGATTATCCACCTTTCGCCCGTCACTTTCTTTGTTGGTTCTATCAGGATTCTATTAACGCACCTTCGGTGAAGTGTTAGCGTTGATATTATCAGAATTCTGTTTGTGCACCTTCTGTGAAGGATAGCACTTGTAGAATCTCTCTTACGTACCTTCTGTGAAGTGTTACATTCGGTGCACCTTCTGTGAAGTGTAGCACTAGTTAAAATTTCTCTTACGTACCTTCTGTGAAGTGTTAATAACGATTGTTTATACAATTGTTAAGATATTTCAGTTTTCCATCAAAAAAATTGTGCCCCGGCAATAACAATTATTGTTGCACGGATACCATTTTGTGTTTTATCCCAACTTTAAAACATTTTTTTTAGATTTGTTTTGTTTTCCCTCGTAAATTTTGTCGCATAAACTGCTTTATAAGAACTAAGACCATCTCCAATGGTGATTTCTAAAATTGAGGTCTTATCCTAGTTGGCATTGTACTTTAAGGAAATTTGTATCCTAGTTGGAAGAGATTTTACATAGAAATTGTAGACATACAAAAATGCTCTCCAATGATTCTCCATTTCTATCCTATGTGTTACATAGTAAAAGCCAATTTAATGGTGTGGGGGCCCATAATAATTGTCATGAGAGATAGGAGAATTTCTATGAGAGTTTCTACCTGTAGAAATTCTCCTAGAAAGTTTTCATCCTACATCATTGCCACCTAGGATAGAAATGGTAATAAAAATCACCATTGGGAGAAGTTTTTGGGAGAAGTTTTTTCTAAAATAGATTTCTTCCATAGAAATAGGGAAGATAGAAACCCCCATTGGAGATGGTCTAGTTACTTTCACGTGCAACGCAAGTTAAAAAAATCTACCATATGATTGAAATATAAAATTTTGAATTATGTTAGAATAATATTGTAAATATAATTTGAATATATTTTAGTTGTGATTTATTATAAATATTTTTTTTTAAGTTTTGGACATGTGTTTAGTTAGATAATATGATGCAGTTAGTTTAAGTATAATTTAAATTCTAAATATTTTACTATTTATATATATTCATTCAGCTAGTAGGATTTTAGGTTTTAATTTTATTTTAATTACGTAATAAAATAATTACGGTTACGATACTTTTTTTTAGAAAAAATTAACAAAATGGTTGACGAAATAATTCGACTTAGACGGCTCAATCTTGAACCGTTTTGACCTTAGAGATGACATAGTGTATTTAGAGAAATCCCAGTGAATATAAGGGGGTTCTTTATGAGGTTGTGAATGGTAGGAACACACTGTTATTAAGGTCACTAAAGGGTGATAAATTGACTGATATATTAAGGTCACTGTTATATATTGGCAATGCAAATTTTTCTTGAGGCATCTTAAATTTTGATAGTTTTATGTTAGCAGTTCATTTAATAGAGAGGATTGTCAAAATTTTGGTAATTATAAATTTAAGATGCCATTAACATTGACATGTACTAAACAAAAATCCTAGAGAAACTTCTAAGTTCTTAATTTTTAAAATTAGACGATGGAAAGACGTTGGATTATATGTATCTCATCCTCTCTTTTTTTATTTGAAGGGACTAAACAGATGCACACTTTCAATGTTAGTCGAATTCTATACTAAATGTGAGAGAGTGACAGTGTACTCTTTTATGAGTTTTTCTTCTTCTTCTTGATAATATAATATATATATATATATATATATATATATATATATATATTTTTTTTTTTTTTTGTTGATAATATATATATATATATATATATATATATATATATATATATATATATATATATATATATATATATATACACAAATTTATTCTACTATATAATGTGAAAAAATGCTTCACCGCAAAAAATATTACTAAAAATACCTAGGGGTGGGCATACGGGTCCAGGACCCGCGGTTTCGACCCGGCTCGAACCGTATATTGGTCAAACGGGACGGTTCCTAAAATTTGGAATTTAAACGAGACGGGCCGGGACGGATCGTGTGACACTAACGGGGCGGGACGGGTCCAATTTTCAAAATAAACGGAGCCCCGAACCGACCCGTTTCTAGGAGTATAATTTTTTTATTTATCAATTTTGATTTTTTTTCATATTATAATTTATAAATAATAGCACACGTTATTGTTTAGTAAACAAATTCTAGAAATTGAAAAAACATAATACTTGTTTTGTTCTTCTAGATAATAGAACATGTGTAAATGTTTACTATTCTATAATTTTTTCAAATTTTTTTTGGATCCGTTTGGACCCGTAGGTCGGCTCGGTTTGGACCCGTTTCGAACGGGTCGAATCCGTACCGGTTCCAATATTTTTTGGACCCGTCCTGCCTCGCCCCGCCAATTAACGGGTCCAGTCCGGATCCATAAAATTTGGACCCGGCCCGACCCGTGCCCACCCCTAAAAATACCCTTCAATATATACTAATTAATAAGGATAGATGCAATCAAAAAATGCCATTCAATATATATACTAATTAAAAAAAATAGATGCAATAAATTTCACTGAGAACCATTTAAAAAGTACATTATGGATGAATTAACGTATTACGAAAATTAAAGAGTTCATGCTACTTGCTAAGTTTTCTAAGTTATTATTATAAAATTCGAAGAGTTGAAGCTATATAAATAAAAGTAGAAGACTTAAACCAACTGATCAACATCTTCTACTCAAAGTATTTTTTTAATTTATCATTAAAAACATTTAATTTTCTTAATTATAATCTATAAATAATAAATACGTGGATCGTGCGTGCACATATATACTAAGAGCACGTTTGGTTTGCGGAATTTTCGGATTGGGAAAGAAAATTGATTACTTTCCTATATTTGGATGCCAAAGGAATTGAGGAGGAAAAGAAAGTGATTCCCAATGGAAAAAAAAATTAGGGGAAAAAGTGATTCCATCCATCCAAGCAAGGAATAACTTTTCCACATTGAAGTATTCACTTCCCTTTCCAAATTTCTTGACATTGCCAAACATCGGAAAGAAAAATCAATGGGAATTAAAGTTTTCCAAAGGAAATGAAATAACAAGGAATTGATTTCCTTTCCCTTCCATTCCGCGAACCAAACGAGACCTAATAGTCCAAAATACACTGAATCCATCTTTGACATTTGTCAAGGGGTGGGCACGGGTCGGGCCGGGCCCAAATTTTATGGACCCGGACCGGAACCGTTAATTGGCGGGACGGGACGGGACGGGTCCAAAAAATATTGGAACCGGAACGGGCTCGACCCGTTCAAAACGGGTCCGAACCGGGCCGACCCGCGGGTCCAAACGGGTCCAAAAAAGTTAAATTTTTTTCTAAATAATAAACATTTATATATGTTCTATTATTTATAAGAACAAAACAAGTCTTATGTCTTCCTAAATTTCTACAATTTGTTTACTAAACAATAACTCGTTCTATTATTTATAAACTATAATAGCAAAAATTCCAAATTGAAAAATAAAAAATACATACCCCTAGAAACGGGTCGGTCCGAGGTCCCGTTTATTTTGAAAATAGGACCCGTCCTGTGCCGTTAGTGTCACACAACCCGTCCCGGTCCGTCCCGTTTAAATTTTAAAATTTAGGAACCGACATGTTTGAACATTTTACGGTTCGGACCGGATCGGAACTGCATGTCTTGGAACCGTATGCCCACCCCTATTTGTCAAGCGAAGAAAAGGGACACTGAAAGAAAAAAAAAATAGAGAATTTTTTACTTTCATCCCACTTATTAATATTAATGTGTACTTATATTCATTTTTTTATTGGACTTACATCTCACTTTATGTCACAAAAAATATTCATTTTGTTACGAAAAATATTTATTTTATCACGAAAATTATTATTAGTGAAAAAAATTGGAATGTAAGTCTAAAAAATTTAAAAGTAAAATATAAGTACAAATTCATATGAGGATGAAAGTCAAAAAGTTCCCCAAAAAATATAGTGAGGTCTCGTTTGGTTCGGGGAATTTTCGGATTGGGAAAGAAAAGTTATTACTTTTCTATGTTTAGGTGCCAAAGGAATTGAGGATGAAAGGGAAAGTGATTCCCAATGAAAGAAAAATTAGAAAAAAAAGTGATTCTATCCATCCAAACAAAAAAATTACTTTCTTACATTAAAATAATTATTTTTTTCCAAAATTTTTAGCATTTCTAAACATTGAAAAAAAAAATCAATAAAAATTAAATAATTTCAAAGGAAAGAAAATAACAGAAAATTGATTTTCTTTCCTTCCATTCCGCTAACCAAACGAGGCCTGAGTCGCCTGACCGTCGCAAGCAGCAGCCCACGAGTTTTTCCTTCTAACAACTGCCTCCTCTTCTCTCCTACTGCCACGTGTCCCTCCACCTTTCTCAACACTTTTATATACAGCCCATCGTCTCCTTCTTCTTCCTATTTTCCCATCGATTTCCTTCCAATTTTAATTTTATTTTCTTGTAACTAAATCAATGGCGATGCTTGGAGCAGCGAAGCAAGCGATCAGGACCCTAGGATCCAGGGCTCCGACTCCCGCCACCCTCTCCAGGCACCTCCACGTAACCATCTCCACTCTTTTCTACTGTTGTCACCCAAATTTTGCTGTTTCTTTTGAGCTAATTAGTGAGTAATTCCGCCAAAGATTGCTCCTTTCTTATAGCAGAAGTAGTGCTGATTGGCTCTGGGTGTGGCCCCAAATTTGATCTGCTAATTTGTGACATTTCCTGTTGTTTTAGCTCAATTTTGCTGTTTCTTTTTGGGGCTGCTTAGTGAGTAGTTTGGCCAAAGATTGCTCATTTAGAGAAGAGCTAGGGCTGATTGTTTCTGGGTATGATCCAAAAATTGATCTTTCGTGCTAATTTGGGGGGCTTTTTAGTGCTAAGATTGAGGTGTGCTCAGCACTTTTAGAAGCGGCCGACCACTTAATTCTGTGTTGTGTCGTCCTTTTTGTTTACTATTTAAGTTCAGCTAATTCCAGTTGGCTGCGATCTCACTATTTCCAGTAGAATTTGGAGAGAATACTCATTTTTTTATATATGTTTGTAGAGTTTTGTTTGATCTATGTCTCTTGCTCAATATATTTCTCTTCTGCTAATATGCCCATCAAAATTCTTGACAATTGTTTATCATGATAGCTTCTGCTTATTTTTTAGGGCAATTTACGTTAACTACCCCTATGCTTTACACTTATTACACGAAACACCCCAATTTTGAAACTAATTACACGGACTCCCTATTTCAAAAATAAAACATAAAGCAGAGGCATAGTCCGTGTAATTATTTTCAAAATAACATAAAACAAGGGATAGTCCATGTAATTATTTTTTCAAAATATGAGTAGTCCCTATAATAACCATGAAACATAGGGGGGTTAGTGTATTTATTTATTTATTCTTTTATATAACAAGCACTCCCAAAAGTTGTTCGATAACAGTAGCTTAACGATTTATCTTTTTTGAAAAGCTAGGCCAATTTTGGGGCAGCTTAGAGCAGGTAGACACTGTTTTCGGAAGCTGCTTTTGTTGCTGCTTTTTTTTTAATGGGCAGGTTTAGGCTACCTTTATTAGTGCCTATTCGTGTCGGATTTCTTTAATTGAAATGTGCTTTTAGAAACATATTATTTAAAACAAGTAGTCTTGAAAAATATTTAAAAATGTTGTTTGTGTCATCGTTCTTGATTAGCCAGATTTTAGGATACAACTTGTAAGAGTGTTTACATGTAATCGTTTTTTGCAGGCTTCCCCTGGGAGCAAGAAGATTGTCGGGGTTTTCTACAAAGCCAATGAGTATGCCTCCATGAACCCCAACTTTGTAGGGTGTGCTGAGGGAGGCTTGGGTATTCGGGACTGGTTGGAATCTCAAGGCCATCAGTACATCGTGACCGACGATAAAGATGGCCCAGATTGTGGTCGGTATACGAAGCTCTAGTCTTCTTCTTTTATCTAATGCTTTTCATACAATATTACAGAAGAGCGTTAAACTTGAATAAAGAACCATGTTGTAAAATTGTTTTGCTTTGGGATGTAGTATATTCATTGACTGGACTGTTTAGGTTGTTACAATTTGTTTTCTAACTCATTTAACAAACAAAGACTGGCCCTTGTTCTCAGAAAGCGATCTAGAACAATACACACGTGACTCAACATTTGATGTCTATCAGATTCTTCCTAAGTACTTATTTTTATCCAACCTTTTACTGTTAGTTTTTATTTGCGTTACAAAAATGAGCTTTTAAGGCGTAGTAGTTGTTGCTGGAAATTTTGAACTCGTAATATAAATGCTTACAAGTTGGTTCAAGCGCTTGAAACTGTCTTTCAAAAAAGAGCACTGCTTATCAATTGAGTTTGGTTAGTGCGAAGAGTGAATGATGAAGCTCGATAACGTGGTACTTCGCTGGGGATAATTATTCCTGGCTTGCACCCTTGAAAGGGTGTAATCACACAATGGGATATTTTTCAGATGCCATGTTAAAAGCTTGTTAAGATAACATTTTGAGTTTTTTTCTGGTTGATGGATGAGAGCCCTTTGCAGCACCTCTTGGTTATCTTCTCATTGCTTATTTCATTGTCATCTGTATATCGATGTTTTGTTTATATTCTTCTATTTCCACTCCACTTTGGTGTGTATAGCACTGAACATTTTTTTTATTTTTAATCCAGAGTTGGAGAAACATATTCCTGATTTGCATGTTCTGATAAGCACTCCTTTCCATCCGGCGTATGTCACCGCGGAAAGAATTAAGAAGGCCAAGAACTTGCAACTCCTACTTACTGCTGGGATTGGCTCAGACCACATTGATCTGAAAGCGGCAGCTGATGCTGGACTGACTGTTGCTGAGGTTACCGGGAGCAACGTTGTTTCGGTTGCTGAAGATGAGCTGATGCGTATCCTCATACTAGTTCGGAACTTCTTGCCTGGTTACCATCAGGTCATTAAGGGTGATTGGAATGTTGCGGCTATCGCCTATAGAGCGTATGATCTGGAGGGAAAAACCATTGGGACCGTTGGGGCTGGTCGTATCGGAAAGCTCTTACTTCAGCGGTTGAAGCCGTTTAATTGCAATCTCCTCTATCATGACCGGCTCAAGATGGAACCTGAGTTAGAGAAAGAGATAGGGGCTAAGTTCGAGGAAGATCTTGATGCTATGCTTCCTAAGTGCGACGTAGTTGTTATCAACACTCCTTTAACTGAGAAGACCAAGTAATAATTCCTTCTACCATTTAGTTTAGTAGTTGTTTTTGGCTCATTTATACTAGTTTATTGGTAATCAATATTCAAGTCCTGTCTGAAGTTATCACTAGACATTAATTGCTTTGATAGGAGATTTACTTGGTATATATGATAAATACTCTTCTATTAATTTGTTTTGATAGGTTGAAATTAGTGTCCATTACTAATATTTAACTTGAAAAGGTTATTTATTTACTCCGTGCTTTTTGGTTTGAAATCCATATGCAAGTTCCTGTTGTTGTGCTACATGCCCTAAATATGTAATGCAAAATATTATTATGTCGATAGGGAAGTAAGGATTACTTTAGATGTTGTTTTGGGGCCCAAAATTTAAGCTTCCACTACTATTGAATAAATTAGTGACAATCTACATATGTTGCTACCTTGTTAAGATAACTTGGGTGACAGTTACTCTGGACAATCTTGCCAGTTATTCTTGCACCCATGCTACCTTGCTTTAGGTAACTTGATTTGTAGTTACAATGTAGAATCTTATCCTGTCATGAAATCTTGCACTTGGTAAAGCGCTTCATTGCAAATATGATAGATCTTTGCTTTCAGGTAATTCGACTTTGATATTTGTTTAGTTGGTGTTACAAGTCTTGCGTTAAATAAATTGCAAAGATATTATGTTATATATTTTCACTTCTTGATGTATAAACAGTTAACTGATGATCACCAGTCGTCTAAAACATTTCTGAAACAAGTAGCCACTGTTCTATTATCTTAAAAGTAGCCACTGTACACTTGACTTCTATGGGTTGGACAATGCAATTCTGATTGTTTTAGTACATTCTATTGGAACGCTGATTCATCTGTTTCTTACTAAAATAGAGAGGATGTCTTCATCTAATTGGAACTTTCTGAAATGTAGTCTAGAATGTGCAATTTATTATGAAGAGCTGATAGCAGTAAACTTGTTACATTAGGTCCGACAGAACTTGCGTTTATGATGATTTTCATTAATTTATGTTTAAAAAAAAACTTCATATCAGGGGGATGTTTGATGCCAATAAGATTGCCAAGTTGAAGAAGGGAGTCCTCATTGTGAATAATGCTCGTGGAGCAATCATGGATGCCCAGGCAGTTGCAGATGCCTGCGCCAGTGGGCATATTGCAGGTAATGTTACTATTGCATGTGCTTTGAACTTACCTATATTTTGGTTCGTTTACTTCTTTAAGTTTTATTATGGAGAAAGAAGGATGAGAAGAGCAAGATCTAAGCTCAAATACATTGATATCTATGTTGCACGGACACGGCAAAATGATCTCCGTATCTGTATCATACCCATACCTGTGGCCAAATCGGTAATCATGCAACATAGGTAACTACCTATGTACCTACATGAGAGTGTACTTATCCCGTATTCATATCATGTTCGCATCGATACCCGTGTCCTTGTTCGTGCAACATAGACTGATATAATGAAATATCCATAAAAGAACACATAGAAAAGGCTCTTGAAGAGGTAAAACAGAAACAAAATAGCCATGAACAAACTTAAATCTGGACCACAAACACTTAAAGCAGCATAAAACTAAGAGGAAAAAAAAGAACCGTCTCCAAGATTTTAATCTGAAGCATCAAGGCTATTCAGCAGCCGCCATCCTTGAGTCTCCTCTTGCTTTCTTTCCTTAAGGGGACTATGATATTTATTCAAGATGAACATGATTTGGGAAGTTTATGTAGTATAAGTAGGATGATTAGTACTTGAGAATGCCATTTATTTGGCTCAGTAATTTAACTTGCCATAGAGATGAATGCAATTTCCTATAGCAAATCAGATCACATTTAACCTCTTTGCCTGAACATGTTTCTAGTCTAGGAGAAATTGGAAACTGCTCCCTGGTTGTATAAGCTTAAATTGAATGACCAAAAGGTAGTTTATTTCCCTGCCAAATGGCCTGCTAGGATTTATTTTAAGACCTTCCTTTGCTCATATAGATGACATCGCTAGGAATTCACAGCAGCATAAGGGTTGACAACCAGTCATACAAACTTTGTTAGTCATTTTATTTTCGATTGCTTTGTAGCCAATCCCATTCTCGAAGGAAGAAGGCTTGGGTTTCGATGATGATGATGATAGATAGATAGATAGTATTTTCAGAGAAATTAGTGCCATAACCTGTGAGTTACTGGAAATATCTCCAGAAGTTCCACAACAAATTGACTGGGACATCTCCTGGCCTAAAACCTGGAACTATCTTTCATTCCAGGTTTTGTACTTCAGGAAAACAATAGTCGACACCCAAGTGCCTCTTCATCTGCCTCAAGATCTGGAACTCACAGGTGGTTCTAGGTCTTGACAATTGGTTTGTGGGGTTCAAAGGATTATACAGTGACTATAAATGATGGCCAGATAGATATCAATGAAAACATGAGGGGTATTATTAAACTTGGGTGCATGAACTCACTATAATCAGAACTTAGAAGAGCTTTGTTACTTAGTTGAAGAAAATTTGAACTCTTTTAGTTGGCCAAGATTTTGGATAAAAGCTTTCTCATTGTTACTATTATGTTCTAGAATTCCATATGGTGGTTAGTATAGCCAAAATGGTCAAATAGAAACATAGAAAGTACTCTATGCTGCCATTCTAGAAAGCTCATCAGGAATAACAATTGACGATGTTCAATAAGATACTTCCAAAGCAATGCATGAGGACATGAATGCAAACATAAAACAAATAGGCTTAATTGCAACTTGATACCCTCAACTATTGACAATATTCAACTTGATACCCAAAACTTTGATATGTACTAACTTAATATCCTATTTCAACTTATATTCCTAACTTGATATCCAATTTTTTTATTATTTCTAAACTACCCTCTCCCGGCTGCTACTTCCCCACCCCCTCCCCCGGCGGCCATCCCCCCCTCCCCCCCCCCCCCCCCGGGTGACCACTCCCCCTATCCGCCCCTGGACTAGACGGCCCACCCTAACCGCCCCCGAGCCCGAGCCCGCGCTCCCGCTCGTGTGCACTCCCGCGCGCTGCCCAGCGCGCCCCCGCGCCCGCTCGCGTGCTGCCCAGCCCGCCCGCTCGCGCGTCGTCAATAAGATACTTCCAAAGCAATGCATGAGGACATGAATGCAAACATAAAACAAATAGGCTTAATTGCAACTTGATACCCTCAACTATTGACAATATTCAACTTGATACCCAAAACTTTGATATGTACTAACTTAATATCCTATTTCAACTTATATTCCTAACTTGATACCCAATTTTTTTATTATTTCTAAACTACCCTCTCCCGGCTGCTACTTCCCCACCCCCTCCCCCGGCGGCCATCCCACCCTCCCCCCCCCCCCCCCCCCCCCCCCCCCCCCCGGGTGACCACTCTCCCTATCCGCCCCTGGACTAGACGACCCACCCTAACCGCCCCCGAGCCCGAGCCCACGCTCCCGCTCGTGTGCACTCCCGCGCGCTGCCCAGCGCGCCCCCGCGCCCGCTCGCGTGCTGCCCAGCCCGCCCGCTCGCGCGTCCTCGCGTCCGCCGCCTGCTCGCGCCCGCCCACCGCCCACCAGCAGCCGGAGAGGACAGTTTGGTCCAAAAAAATTTCAGGGTATCAAGTTGGTACCTATAAAAGTTGACGGTATCAAGTTAAAAAACGGTAATAGTTGAAGGTATCAAGTTGCAATTTATTAAAACAAATATATACAATTGAGTACCGTTACACTCTAATTCTTCATTAAAAGATTGGACTACTTTGTTATTTTATCAGGATACAGTGGCGATGTTTGGTATCCACAACCAGCTCCAAAGGATCATGTGTGGAGAAGCATGCCTAACCATGCGATGACCCCTCATATCTCAGGCACAACCATTGATGCACAAGTAAGCGTTTGCTCGAGCTCAGCAGTATGTTGCATCACTTATCTGATGTTTGATCTGAACGACTAAAATCTGATCTGAAATAATTGCAGCTGAGGTATGCAGCCGGGGTGAAAGATATGCTCGACAAATACTTCAAAGGAGAGGATTTCCCAGCACAGAACTACATAGTCAAGGAGGGGAAACTGGCAAGCCAGTACCTCTGAAGGGGCTTCGACCGAGTTCCGAGAGATCGGTGGAGGATTTTGTAGAGATCATGGAAGGGAGGGTATTATCTGGCCTGAATAAATCTGCTATTGTCCAGAATGCATGTGCAAAACTTTGATGTTTTGAATAGTGAACTTGGCAGGCATATGTTTATGAGCAATATATCCTTGAACTTTGTGTACTGTATGAACAAATTCCTCAACTCTCTGCTGACTGCTGCAATGAGAGGTCTCTCTTCTTCTTTCAAACACTTGATCTTAAGCCAAAAACCGAGAGATCTCTATTTGAATGCTCGCTTTTGCATATTAGTTTTACTGGATTAAATCCAAAAGTTGCATGTTTGTTTCAAGGTTCGCAATATCGGTATGGAAATGGGTATCAAACCCTTATGAGTATCAGGACTCTGGCGGTTTCGCCAATATCTGGGGTTTTAGTTCGAAATATCTGATTTTTTGGTATCGGAAAACAAATAATTATTAATAACTTTACAATTTTAGATTTTTCTTTGGGTACATTTAGGTATAATTTGAAATAATTTTGGTGTTGTTTTTTTTAGTAGTTTTGAAGTTTAATACACCCTTGTTGTTTGGTTTTCCTGTGATAAATATTTTTTTTCATTTGTATACTTTTACAATCTTATTATGGCTTTTACATCCTTATTGATCTTTTTTGTTCAATTTTTTTGTGTGAAATTGACCGGGAAATAGATTCCAAACGTCGGCATCGGTAGTAGTCTGTATCGAATCGGAACATGTCAAATTGCAGCGATACACTGATGCTGTAAACTATGGTTTGTTTGATCAGTTTACCAATATAGACTCTCAATTACTTATGTAACTGGTTTCATCTGGTTTTGTAATTAAGGGTTTTGAAGTATGCAACACATGATTATTGCTAAATAAAACATCATTGAAAGTATGTAGCAAACTGAAGGGACTCGTAAATGGAGTGGAACTGTAACAATACATACAGTATGATAGGCGTACTGTTATTTATTTATTTTTATTATAATGTTAAGTATATGATTAAAAAGACAATGAGTGTACAATCCCCTTCCGTTTATAAGTCTTTGAGTAGAATCTCTAGGAACCAGGGACGACCTAGGAATTTAAGAGAGGGGTCATCCCAAATGTAAAGAAAGTCCAAAAATTAAAATTATATATATATATATATATATATATATATATATATATATATTTTTATATATATATATATATATATATATATATATATATATATATATATATATATATATGGGAGCGGATGAAAAGTTTTCCTTAGAAAACCCTCTAAAAACTCCCTTACTCTTAGCCGTCCATTTAATGTTAATATTAATATTATTTTTTATTTTTATATTAATGTTAATATTAATATTAATTTTAATGTTAAGTTTAATGTTAATTTTAGTATCTAACATTAATATTAACATTAACATTAATATTAATATTAATATTAATATTAACATTAACATTAATATTAACATTAAATGGACGGCTGAGAGTGAGGGAGTTTTTAGGGGGTTTTCTAAGGGGGCTTTTGATCCGCTTCCTATATATATATATATATATATATATATATATATATATATATATATATATATATATATATATATATATATATATGGGCCACCTCCCTAGTCCAAATTATACTATACCACCTGTACTTCTCCTGCCTATCCCTGAACTTGTCGTAGACCTTCTTCAACGAGAATATACCCGTATCCGAGGCCGTCCACATCCAGAAGTCTTTGGTGGCTTCCCTATCAATAGGAATCCTACTGATGACTCTCGACCACCTGCCAAAAATCGACCCCGAAGGAATGGACCAGGAACCATTATGAATGAGGGAGCTAACCTTCTCGGATAAGTTCCAGATACTGTGTGGATTCAGCTCGGCTCGATCCACAATGCTCGATTGTTCGATCCAAGGATCAGTCCACACATTAGTCCTAGCACCATCATATATGACTCGACGAATGCAGGACTTAAGCCTCGCCCTTTGCTGCATAATAGATTTCATAGTGACAGAGTAGTTCGAATTGCTCTGAGCTGTCCAGAAATTCTCATTTCTCAGGTATTTGCTTCTCATCCACGAAGCCCAGAAAGAATTCCCATCAATGAATCTCCACGAGAGCTTTAACGCTGCCATCTCTCTGAGAGTGGACAGAGAAGGGAGCCCCACTCCTCCTTCGTCCTTCGGACGACAAAGCTCCTCCCAAGCTACTGCCTGAACACCCCCTCTCCAGATGAATCTCGCGCACAGAGACTCAATCCTCTGAATCGTTTGCTTAGGAAAAAGGAACACCTAGAACCAGAAAGCTATCATAGAGTTAACCACTGACCTGACAAGCTCTAGGCGCCCTCCAAACGAAAGAAGTTGGGCTTGCCAACCTTTAAGCCTATTCTCCACCATTTGGACAAGATTATCACAATCCGAGTGCCTGACATAGTTAATGTTCAGGGGAACCCCGAGATGCCTAACAGGAAGGGTCCCAATATCCACTTGTAACATTGAAGCCCATCTAACCTTCGCAATACACGTCATGTTGAAAAAAATATCACTCTTATCTTTATTCAGCTTCAGACCTGTGGCAAACTCGAACTTGTTCAGGATATCTAGCAACGTCTGGATCCCGCCGTCAGTAGGCTTAATGAAGACTAACAAGTCATCAGCGTAGATTAAGTGCGTGACTATAGGCTTAACTAGCTTGTAGATAGGAATCAGCCTCCCTGCATGAACTGCTACCTCCATTAGACAAGAGAAATATTCCATAACCATCGAGAAGAGGTAAGCCGAGAGGGGGTCCCCTGTCACCCTCATTTTTCGTATTTCTCGTATTTTCCCGTATTTCGTATTTTACTCGTATCTGGATTTTGGCATGTATTTTATTTTTCTCAACTTGTGGAATTTCGGTATTTCTCGTATTTTGGGTTTTGGCCTGGCTCGGTTTTATTGGGTTGGTTCGGTTTGGTTTGGTTTATGTGTTGGATCACCTTAACCTATGCTACACCCTCATCCCCACCACAACTCACCCTCTTTATAACCCCACCTACCACTCTCTCTCTTCATTATCACCACCATTTATTTCCTTCTTCTTCTTCTTCTTCTTCTTCTCCTTCCTCCACAACTCTCCCAATCCATAGGCAAGTGCATCTTGCCACTACATGAGAACCCTATTTTCTTGGTCCATTTGCTAGATTAGGACATGGAGACCAACATTAGAACTTGGTTTTTTGTGATTTGGAGCCTCCATTGTTCTAGATCTAAGATTTCCTATTTTCGGATTTTGTATAGTTTGATCTGTTTTAGTTGGTTTTTCATGGGTTTTGATGTTTCCATGTGGAAGAGCCTTCAGTTTCATCCAAGTTAGAGCTTTGGAAATTCGGATTTGGAGTTCGGATAGCCAAGTTACGAACTTTTGAAGCCTTGGGTTCAGCCATGGTGTTCTTGCTGTTTGGAGAAGACAGTGAGCAGTGTGCAGAGCTGTTTAGCTTACGCACCCTGAGCTACGCGCGCTCTTTAGCGCCGCGTACGCAGCCTTGAGTACGCTTCCTATTGGAAGCGTGTCTCCTTGAGTGTGCGTGACTTTTCACGTACACTGCTCCCCTTGAGTGTGCGTGACTTTTCACGTACACTGCTCCCCTTGAGTGTGCGTGACTTTTCACGTACGCTGCTCCCCTTGAGTGTGCCTTGGTACGCAGACTTGAGTGTGCCTTGGTACGCAGACTTGAGTGTGCCTTGGTACGCAGACTTGAGCGAGCCTTGCGTGTGTACTTTTGTGCGTACACAGCTTCCCTGCGTGCGTGCTTTTGCACGTATGCTGCCCCTTGACCCCTTTGGCTCTTGGAGTTTGATTTTATTTCTTTAAGCTTGGCTCATCTATAACCCCGTATTTTGATATTTTATTAGATATTTTATGCCCATTTTATATCCTTACGCATTTTGTCATGAACTTGATTTTACTTAATATGTTTGGAATGACTATTGCACATGGCCTGGTATGACAAGGAACTTGCATAACACGATAGTGGCCCGTGGTGGCACACTCCCGACTTGACATGACATGACTTGATAACCTAACTTGACCTGTCTTGACACCGTGGGTGGTTCTTTCTTGCTTGCTTGTTAAATCCACTTGTCCAGTCTTGCATCATGTCTAGGAAGGGACTCCTGAGTACCACGGTCAGGAGTACCTACTAAAATGGATTAAGGCTAATAACTAGAATAACACAGTAGTCATGAAGAGATGACACAGCTACAGGCAATCCCGTTACCTGGGCGCTCCAGGGATTTGTAGCCTGCCGTCGAGTAGGGTGCATTTCCAGCACACTGTCAGGTGTTGCACCCTCTAAGTCACCTAAGGGTACATGTGTCTCCTGGACAATGTACCCACCTGAATTCAACCCTAATCTTTCGTTCTGGGTAACATGGATGGTCTGCAGGGCTTGTGGTTGTGGAACAATCTCACTGCATCTTGTTAGTAATTAGGTCTGTGATAACCCTAGTTAGTTAAAGTAGTAAGCCGTAGGATCTGCTTGGCCGTAATTTATTGAATGAGGTATAACCAGTCTAGCTATGTCTTGATCCCGTACAAGATTGTTTTCTGTCTTGATTTTCTTACATTATTATCTTACCGATAAATGGTGGGAAACCAAGTTCCGTTCAGATGAAGGGTTACAACCCCGATCCTTGTTTGGTTTACGGGTTGTAACCTGGCTATCGGAATAGTTCCATGGTTATCTCGTCGTATATCATCCTGACATGTTTTCGTAATTCTCGTTTAATATTAGTCTTTCTTGTGTTATTTGCTGGCTTTTGTTCTTATTTCGTGGCCCCCTTGTGGCACTTGCTCTTTCTGGGGTTGACCCAGCTGGTTTTGTGTAGCCAGATTTCGGAGCAGCTCCCGAGGATCTACCGAGCTTCCAGCCCAATGGTGAACACTAGACGAAATCCGGGCCAAGAGTGGGTTTTCCTTTTTGTCTTGCCCACTTTATTGTAAAACTATTCTTTTGAGGCGTTTAGCCGACGAGCACCTGTTAGCTCGATGCACTTTTACTTACTGTCTGCCTACGGGCTGTAAGCATGATTAACAAATCCTAGGGTTGATCATGTATGACTAAAACTCTTGTTAGTCCTAACATTTTGTAACGACTAGCTTCATGATCAGCTGAATATGTGATATTTGGGACGCCTTATTATTGTATATTTAATGATCATACATCTTGTGACTTTACTTACTTGCTGTGATTGAAACACTAGGCTTGTTCATGACCATAAGAGACTGTTGGCTTGTAGAAAACCCTCACATATCTAGACAGTCGTGACTGTATATCGAGGTGGTTTCCATTTCATTATACGTAGCTGGCTATGTCTGCCCCCGCTCTCCAGTATTCTGGTTCTGGGGCGTGACATCCCCTGTCTCAACCCTCTATTACTATGGATGAATCCCAACGGACGACCACGAACCATAATAGAGAAAGAGGGAGTCGAAATACATTCGAATATCCTACTGACCCCCCACTGATCAAATCCCATAGCCCTCATGATATGAATCACAAACTGTCTATCAACCGAGTCGTACGCCTTCCTCAAATCGAGCTTAACACAGGCTTTGTCACTTCCCAGCTTATTGAAGTCCCTGACGAGCTCGTTAGCTAGGAGACTATTTTTTGCTATGCTTCTCCCCTTGATGAATGCTGATTGATTCGGAGAGATCAGTCCAGGCAGCAAGTTCTTCATACGTCTACTCATCAGATGCGCAATAACCTTGTAGATGAAGTTGCAACAGGAGATAGGCCTGAAATCATTTAAGGAGGACGCACCTAGCTTCTCCGGGATAAGCGAGATGAAGGTGTGGTTGATTTGCTTCAACAACTTACCCGTACGGAAGAAGTCTCTAACAGTCTCGAGGAAGAGGATCTTCACCGAGTCCCAATGCCTGATAAAGAATCCCGCCGAGAAGCCATCGGGGCCTGGAGACTTGTTGGGCTTGGACGAGAGAACGATGTCCTCGAGCTCCTTGAGCGAAACGACTTCGTGAAGCCTGGCATTGGCCTCTTCAGTGATCAGTCTCTTGCAGACAACCATGGGGGGGCCCTGCTTAGGGACATTCCCGTTGTACAGGGCAGTGAAGAAGTCGACAACCTCTTCCTTTATATCTATTGGATTATCCACCCTCTTACTGTTCTTCCCAATGAGCATGGCGATTTGGTTGCGGCTCCGTCTAGCTTTCACGATCCCGTGGAAGAACTTAGTGCGGCTATCACCTTCCCTGAGCCAATCACATTTGACCTTCTGCTTCAGATTGATTTCCTCGATCATACAGAGCTTGCTGACCTGATCCTTCAGCTTGGACTCGAGCTCTAGACTATCCCTAGTAGAAGAGACCTGATTGCTTCGTTGGATTTTCTCAAGATGCATGCTAATATCGTTCAAGGAAGTCTTCAGGAGGCTTCCTAGCCACGCCTTGAGATTGGATTTGATGCTCTTGAGTTTCGAAGTCAGTCGATATTGGCTGAAGCCAAAAAATTAAGATCGCCATCCGTCCAACACGGCTTCGGAGTACCCATCTATGAGAGCCCAGGAATTATAGTATTTAAAAGGAGGGGAACTCTCCCTTGAGCCGCCAAGGAAGTCCACCGTGAGCGGAGAGTGATCACTGGTCCCGGATGGATGACATGTAACACCAATGTCAGGGAAGGAATTAAACCAAAGATTGTTACCTAACGCCCTGTCGATTTTGGATTCGATTCGATTCTCTGATGACTGGTTGCTCCAGGTCATCTCCATCCCGAGACTGTGGAGATCCGTGACCCCTGCTTTGATGACACAATTCTGGAAATCATCGAGAATGAAGTTAGGAACCGGCCTCCCACCTCTTTTCTCCTTCTTGGACATAACAACGTTGAAATCCCCCATGAGAAGAAGGGGGAGGGAGGAACCCAAACCGAGACTGACCTCGACGATGTCCTTCCATATGGTAGTCCTAAGCTTGCGGTCGTTAAACCCATAGATGGCGCCCAACAGAAACTTCATACCCCATCATTGGAGAACTCCATCACGATCAGCTGTTGAGACTCGAATCGAAGAATACCATTCCAAATGTACTTGTTCAAGAGAATCCAAATCCTGGCCATATCGTTAAGAAAGAGGTTATGAACAACGTCCTAATTGTCTGGAACCCTTCTAGATAGGATAGAATCCGATTTAATTTTAGATTCCAACACAATGACGATCGAGCTCCTGAACTTCCTCATGTGCTCACGAACACTTCTCCATCTACCTACTGAGTTGGCTCCCCTTACATTCCAAGCGAGGATCGACATTAACAACTAGAGGCATGATCCTTCAAGATTCTGACACTCGACCGTGAAGGGATGATTGAGTTGTCTATTCTGCTGCTAACGTTCTCCTTCCCTACCTTGGCTCCCGGGTTGACCTTTAGTAACATTGCTTCCCACTCTGGATTAACTTTGGTAAGACGAGACTCCTCTGCATGACCTTCCTCCTGCAAGCCACTGATCGCACTCTTAGCTTTGATATGATTAGGTGAATTCCTCTTCCGGACCTTATGTTCCTTTATGGAAGATGGGGACTTAGCCTCCATGCTCTGGTTGCTTACCCCTATATGTTGAGAAGATAGACTCCCTTCTATGGCCAAGATCTTCCCGGCAATCGAATCATGGGATCCCATCCTCTTCCCAAGGATCGACAGGGGGAGCCTTCTTCTTCCTCTTGAGTGGTGAACTCCATTCCCTGCCCTGTGTAGAGGACGACTGGGGCTGTCGATGTAACTCCCTGAATCATATTCGGTGAAGTTTTGAAATTTTTCTAAAATATTGTTTTTATAGAAAACATGTTCTTTAATAAAAAGAATTTTTATTCTAAGAGAAGGTTATTCTCAAAATGAAATTTATACTCTTAAATGAGATTACGCATTTTTGTTATTATTTTAGCAAATGAAGTTTAGTGGATTAATTTGTTTTTAGTTATTAATGGTTATTGATTTATAGATGGTTATATATTACTGTTGATTTTATACCTAATTATTGATTAGTTATTATTAGCTAATCTGTTTTAGTTTGGAAAAGTATTTTGAACTATTAAATCTGTTGGAGCTTTTTATTTGAAAAACCTGTGTTCTATTAAAAAGAAACTGTTTTGAATAACTGTTGATTGTTGAATTTGAAAATCTGTTGGAACCATTGGAGGGAGTGTTTGAAAATTGGATTTTGAATCAGTAATTTTCAATTTTGGAATCTATTCCTATTTAAAAAAATCTGGGAGATTAGACTTTGAATTCGGTTTTGTGAAATTCTATTTGAATTAAAATTTTTGAAATCTGTTAGAGTTTTTATTGATTGGAAAGTTGTTACAACTATTCCTAATTAATACCCCCAGATCTCTACTAAATTACTGCACTGCCACCGACTTATTACCCTCAGATCTACAGATATTTACCTATTGTGCCACTCACACACACAGTAATATTTTACTATAAATTTACACGTTTCCCAATACACTGACACACCACAGTACATTTCTTTTCCTCTCACTGACACGTCATCCCTCCCTCTCTCTCATCTCTCTCTCTCCTGTGGCCTCTCACTGGAGGACCACCGCCACTGCTCCCTCGCCGAAGTACCACCGCCGACGTCACCGGAGTTCGGCCCCACCGCCTCGATCCTCACGCCATCAGCACTCAGTGGAGCGCCGCTCGTAGTTCGTGCACCGCCATCAGCGTCGCCTCGAGGACTGCGCCATCTCGGTTCTCGTGCTGACGCTCGCGCAGTGAGCCACCTCGTTCAGCGTGCACCGCCATCAGTGCAGCGCCGAGCCCGAGGAGACCCCATCGGCTCTCGTGTGGAGTCTTCGACAGCCGAGCCACCGGAGTCTTCGTATAGCCGACCACCGCCGCCACTTCGAGACTCGCCGAGCCATCACCGGACCGGAGCCGTTGCTTCGTAGCCGAGCCGACCAGAGGACGAAGCTGCCGGAGCCAGATCTGTCGCCTGGAGCCGAGGATCGACATCCCCGCCGGTCGGTGAGCCCCCTCTCGATCTTCTCGAACCCCCCTTTCTCTTCCTGTTTTAGAAATTAGGGTTTATTTTGGGCTAGGGTTTCGGGAAGATGGAGATGGGGGAATGAATCGACTGATACTTAGAATTAGGGTTAGGGTTCCTGAACCTAGACTAGGGTTTCCTAGTTATGGGAGTTAGGAGAGGAGACGAAGACGAAGGAGTCGGATTAGAGTTCGGGTTTGTGACTGTGTGGAAGGAGGAGGAGCGGCCAGTGTAGAAGAAGACCTAACAGCTAGGGTTTCGGCTATGGGAGCCTAGAGCTAGGGTTTGGCCATGGCTGGTAGTTAGGGTTTTGTGAAGTTGGAGAAGATGCTGGAAAGAGATGGAGGCTGTGGCCATAGGAGAAGCTTTAGGGTTAGGGTTTCTCGGGGCTGGAGGTTGAAGAAGGTGAAGAGGGAAGTAGAAGACTGGAGGAAGAAGACCAGAGGAAGAAGAGACGGAGTAGGGAGTCGCCGGAGGGGACGAGTTCTCGCCGGAGGGGACGAGTTCTCGCTGGAGAAGACGAGAGAACTCTCTCGAGAGTTCTGATTTTCTGGAGAGTTCGTGAGAATGGTGAGAGGAGAGAGAAAGGTCATGGGTTAATAATCTGAGGAGTGGGCCGGGTATTGTGGGCTGGGTCTTTGGGCTTTAAGATTGGGCTGATCGGTTTTAAGAGGAAATTAAGGTTTTTATTAATTAACAGAGAGCAGGGCTAGGCCAGAGGGTTCTTGGGCTGTAGAGTGGGCTCATTTAACTGTTGTTTTATTTGATATTAACAGTAATTATTGGTGAGCAGAAGGCTGGATTCTGGGCTTAGAGTTGTGGGCTGTATGGTTTAAACGAATTAAGTTTTAATTTTCAGTTTAAACAGAGTTTTGGGCTGGGTCTGTGAGTTAGGTTGCTGGGCTGGGCCAGGAAGTTAAGAAATTGGGCTGGTTGGTTTGGGCTGTTTTTTAAAATTAATTTTTAGTGTTGTCAAATATTAACTTGTATAGTATTTAGTGATTAAATAAATCTTGTATAACATTTTAGTATAAATGTATAATATTGTATGTGTAGTACCATGTATCATATTTCCAAATGAATAAATACTACTTTATCTATTAGCATAAATAAATATCTTGTAAAACATATATATATAAATTCATATCTTATTATTGGTTGTAAATTATTTCAAAAGGATTTTATAAAGCTAATATTGCTTTGTTAATATAAAAAGCTTCTAATTTAAGATCTTTAAATATATATTGTATATATAATTATTATTGGATACTATATTTTCTTATAAAAATATTTGTGATTAAAAAGGTTTATATAGAGTTATAGATTTTGCTACCAAAATGTTTAATATTTCTAAAATAGTTTATTAGTATTTATATTGATTTAAACTATAATATTTTCTAAAATATTATTAGCTAATATATGGTTAGAGTAGTTTAGCTTGATAGCTTTGTTTAAAACCCTAATAAATTGTACAAATATAACAGGTGAATCATTGCAAACATGCAGTACTACTCTCGTGCAACCAAACCGAGGCAAGTACACTGACTTGACTTGTACCTTGTTTTCTGTCTTACCTTCATGTGCCATGTTCTTATATCTGACACGAATTACACACGATTGTCTTGTGTCATTGTTCATTGCTTGTGCGTCATTGTTATTGCGGGATTGGAGGAAATATTAGCTTTTGTGTGACTACACCCAACATAGGTATTGTAGATAGCCTAATCGTACACTTCACGTACGATGAAGTCGTACCTTGTAGAATTGATTGACTCATTGATTGATTGATTGATTGATTGCTCCTAAGCCGGTCACACATTAGTTTTAATATTTCAAAATTGTCACAATTGCATATTGATTGTCGTGATTGATTGCCTTGTACATTGATAGCCGTGTTCATTGTCTAGCATCTTGATTGTCATCCATTGCCTGCAGTTTTACATTTCATTTTTGGTACCGCAATTTCAGTTTCATTTCATGTTCTAGCATTCTGGTATTCTTGTTTCACCTTGTACTCTGGATCACAGATTACATTGTATATTGTCTAGTCAGGGTTGTACTTTGCTCTTTTCCTGATAGGATCGTTACAGGTGAGTGGGAGATTACATGGAGCTGGTGATTGCTTGGATATTGCAGCTTTTATTTCATTTATTTTTCTGGAGATTGTATCTTAGAGATTCATTATTGTATATTATTTCATTTGACCGGATTTGTCTCCGGCTGAGTTTGTATTTAAAACACTTGATGGATATTGGTGATTTCTGGGAACGTTATAAAAGTTGTGTTCTGATTTACATTACATTGTGACTTTGAGTTTTCCTTCGTATTTTACAGCTTACTTCGTCGTGTCCAACGACGAAGGCTGGGCGTGTCCGACTCGTATCCGATTATTTGGGAGCGGGTCGTGACAGTCGACTCTTCCTCAGGTTCCCTGGATGCTTCCTTCTGTATGGCAATTTCCCCATAGCAATCTGACTTCTTCAATAGTAGCTCCCTACTCCTCTCTAGCTCCATCGCTGGATCCTCCATCTCTTCGTCCGGCTCAACTTGGTTAGACTTTGGGATAGTTGGCTCGAAGTTGGCTGGTTGGGGCTCCTCCGCGCGTTGCTGATTCCTTCGACTGCAGTTGTTAACTAAGTGTCCGAAGCACTTGCATATGTCACACGATGGGGGAACCCACTTATAATCGACCTTCTGTGTGAAAACTTGACCGCTAGGGATGACATACTATAATTCTCTAGGCAGCTTATCCCCTGCATTGACCTCCACAAATACCCTAGCGAATGAGATCCTTGTCTTCTTGGTGGTGGCCTCGTCCGCTTTAATAGGAACTCCAAGAAGACTTGAAAGCTTCATGAGCATAGGGATGCTCCAATACTGTATGGGGAAGTCTGGAAATCTAACCCAGATAGGAGCTGAGAGAAGAATTTCTCTCTCGCAATAGATGCCAATAGATCATCGCTTGATTATTATTGCCCTCCCGTCGAATGTCCATGGGCCACCGTGAATAATACGCTCCATATCTTCCGTCGTGCCAAACCGGACGAAGAAGAACCCATTTTCTCTCGAGAAGAACTCCATACTGCCTTTGGGATGCCATACCCGATTGGCATACCCCTTGATATTGTCACCCTCACTTTTCCCAGTTAGGGGTAAAATGGTAATTTTTCATTTTATAATATTTTTGGAAATTTTATTTCATGAATATTATTATTTAATTATTATAGGAGTCGGGTTCGAATTTCATCGCATTCCGAGTTAAATCGGGACCCCGGTGAATTTCGACTTGAGCTGTAATTAGCCTGTTAGCTAACCATGGCCCACCACACTAAAATTTAGGGTTTAAGAGTTTGGACTAGTCTCCCATGAGTAATTTAGTTTAATTATGATTTTTATTTAATTTTAGCAACTTTCGAAACCAATTTTGGGACTTAACTTAGCCTAGAAGCTAGGGAGGGGCAAACTTGTAATTACAAGTGCCCCTACCTTTGACCACCATGGCTGGTCATATAGACCCCCTCCACCTCTCCATACTTCATCACTAAGTCTTCTTCTTCTCTCTTCATTTCTTTCCTTCAAGCTTCTTCTTCCTCCTTCAAATCTACATTAGGTATGTCATTTAAACCCCCATTTAATTCTCCATTTCATTTATTCTTTCACATAAATTATAGGGGGGACCATTCTCTACATGTTGACCCTAGATTTTGTAGGTTTCCTTAAATTCTAGTTTAAGGATTAATTATGGTTTTATTCTTTTTAGAGTGGTATATATATATATATACATATATATATTCATATGTATTTATATATGTATTTGTGTGTGTGTAGAGGAGAGTGATAGTTGTGTCATGAGAGTGTGTCCATGTGTGGATGAGAGTGTGTCCATGTGGTTGTGTGTGTGTGTGTATGTTGTGTTGGTAGAGAGGGGATGAGGGAGTGGTGCTTGTGGAAATGTTAGTGGTTAGTGAAGGAATTTGGTAGAGTGGAAGAGAGGAGATATAGAGAGGGAGTTGAGGGTGTTGTGTGGGTGTTTAGTGAGAGGAAGGGGGAGCCCAACCTGCTGTCCCAAACCACCCAAAATGCTGTCCAAAACAGCCCCTAAATTTCCCTCTTCACAGCCCTTGTAAACCCCTATTGGCTGTCCCAAAAACACCCCTAAACAGTCCCTATTTGACCCATGAACTACTGTCCCCTTTAGCCCCAAAATCTGTCCATAATTTCCCCTATTGGCTGTCCCTTATAGCACCTAAATACTGTCCAAACACAGCCACAGAACAGCCATGGGGACAGCACTTGGCTGTCCCCCAAGACCCACATTTTCTGTCCCAAAACAGTCCACAAAACCCACTCTATGCAGTCCACTTTTTCCCCACTTGCACATCCCCTTTAACCCCATCATTTTTCCACAATAACCCCTTCAATATCAGTCCTGCACAAGCCCCAAATATCAGTCCACATTACCACTTGAAATCAGTCCCAAACTTACCTTTGTGTGTGGGGGGGTATTGGTGAGTTTGTGTGTGTTTGTGTGAGAGCCTAGAGTGTATAGTTAGTGCCTATAGGTTAGCCTATTGTCTAAACTAGTAGGAAAACCTATAGAGAAACCTATGAGTGTGATATAAATATGAGTGTATCATGAGAAGTTAGAAAAGAATTAGAGGTTAGGAGGAAAGATTGGAAGAAGTTAAAAGAATAGGAAAAGGGCTAGAATAGAAATAGGGAAAAACCGAGTTAGAGGGCGAAACGGAGCTCGGAGTATCGGATTGAGTTGAAACTTGGCGTGGGGCAAGAATACGTGATTTAGATTTTGCGGGTAGGCTTCCGGATGGAAATCGGGATTGTAGGGCGCCGGTATCGTGCCGTACCATTCCGTATCTTGAAATATTCAAGATACCGGCAATGGGCCGTAACATGGACTAGATGTCCATTTTACTTAGGTATCTTGGTAGGTAATATATGTATAGGCTAGTACCTTACTACCCTAGGGAGCTCGGGTCAAAATACCAAGCGTAGGTAGGCTAACTTGATAGTTGCCGAAGCTAGAATTTTACCCTTTTTAAGGGTAAAATAGGATATTGGCCTACGGCCAAGATATGAGTTTCGAAGTCCAAGATAGACTTGGATATGGGTTGTAGAGGTTGGTAATAGTTAGAAATAGTCACCTAGACCTAGTCTTGACCCCGGTTGACCACGGTTGACTTTTTGGACCAAAAGTCAACTATGGGTCAACGCTTTACCCAAATTAGTCCCAATTTCCATTAGACTTGTGTAGTTGACCAAAAGTCAACTATTAGTCACCATTGACCTAGGGTTGACCATGGTTGACCTAGAGTTGACCAGAGTTGACCAGTTGACCAAAAGTCAACTGTAGGCCAACTCTTGACCCCGTTTGACTTTCTTCGACTTGTTTTGACCCGTGATGACTGGTATGACCTAGGATTGACTTGGTTAGGCTTAGATTGACTTGATATAACTTGATTTGACCTAGATTGACTTGACAGGACATAGTGTGACTCAGTGAGACCTAGTTTGACCTAGATTGCATATCATTCATTGTAAATTATTCCTAAACTTGTTTAAACCTAAATTAACTTACAGTATCTCATATTTAGGTCTTCTGATACCGCTCTGAGCATTGATATACCATACAGCTCAGGACAGCAGACGAGTACATTCACTGATAGTTTTCATTGTCTTGATATCTGCTATATCCGATTCAGTTGTAGTGTCTTACTTGATTCCTAACACGATGGTTCACGGACTAGTATATGTCGGATCCTGTCATGAGATGTTGTTCCCGGATTACTTGGTATATTGGTACATGACTCGACTTGTTACTTGTACTTGTATAGACATGGACTTGGGAGTGGGCTGATCACCTGCTTTCGAATCCCGTGTCATGACGTGTTATGTCCGGATCCTTTATACTATTCGGGAATGGGGAGTTATTAGTGGTTGTGTGATCAAATTCCCACATTGTTCTACTGTATACATTGTTCATAGCTATACCCTCGCCTCACGACGGGTAAAACCTTACCCTACATCGTTCATAGCTTTCCATGGTGACCGGCCTTACCGTTCTATTGTACATATTGTTCATAGCCGGTCGGATGGAAAGCCTGATCATGTTTTCCAAGCCGATCACATAACGCTCTAATAATTCAAATCACATTTTATATTTACTTTATCTTATCGTATATCCTGCTCTGTTCTACATTCAGTATTTTTTCACCATGACATGATATACAGTTACTCACATGCTCTACTTGTCTTTACATTTTACCTTGATTGGAGACTAAGTTCTGCTCGGGAGAAGAGTTACAATCCCGGTCCTTGTTTGGTTTAAGGGTTGTAACTCGGCTTCCGAACGGTTCCCAAGTTTTCGTATATCTTTGTCTTGTAGTTCATTATACTGTTTCTTATAGAATTTGTCAATTCACATGGAACTGCTGTTAGTGTTTGTACTTGCTCATTTTCCTGACAGAATACCGTTATGATATATTACAGATGACTCTGAGGCAGACTGCTCGACCTATTATGGGCTCGAGTCAGATGGAGTAGTGCAGGACCATGGCCTTATAGTAGAGCCACTAGATTTTGAACTTCCAGAGTAGTGTAGGTTAGCTAGGTTTGACTGGACTGCGATCCAGCTAGCTTTATCAGATTGTAGTTTCTATATTATATTTTGATACCCTGTGATGTTGTATATATCTGGACTTGTATGGGACTCTGGACTTATTACTCTTTCATCTATCATATGCTCTTTTCTGAGCTATCTACCTTAGTTTTATTCTGTGATTGAGACTGTATTGATATGTCACCTCCATTCAGAGAGTATATACTGTACAGGTACCTTTATACTGTTTAGTGTAGTTTTGTAGACAACCTAGACAGCGTTCTACCGCCGATGCTGCGGCGTAGGCTGGACGTAACCGCTTCTCGTGCCCCTAATCAGGGTGCGGGTCGTGACACATTTTTGTGGTGGCCCACGCAGGTCCGGTATCGCAATTAGTGCGATCTCGTAATGGTGCTCGACTTAGAGTACTAATTACGAGCCTGCGATTAGGACATAGGACCTAGGATACGATAGGAGTTTCACAATCACACCTAGGAAAAATTTTCGATCTTTTGATTATCATGATTACTCCCCTTGTATTAAATTAACTGTCCTTCTTTGATAATGTCTTCTCATGTGCCATATTGATCTCCTTGCTTCAATTCGTCTCCAGGATGACGAAGACGCACCCGCAGGCCACTGGATCGAGTAGCTTGCACGAGAGATCTGACCCGGTCGAGGAGGAGGTTCATGAGACTGCCCCCAGTGATTCTACTATTTCGGAGACCCCGGCAGTTGCACAGGGAGGTCTACCACCTCCACCCCAGAGGGTTACGGCCGTTGTTCTAGAGATACTGCCGCCACCACCGCCGATACCGACGGATACACATCATATGTTCCTTCTCCTTCAGCAGATGATGGAGACACAGCGGGCCTAGGCAGAGGCGTCACATCGCCAGTCGGAGGCGTCACACCGTCAGATCGAGATGCTGAGGCAAAGTATGGAGAACTCGCATCAGCTTGTACTGGCAGCAGTAGAGAGAGTGGCACCGGGTACGGTACAGGGCCCTACTGGCCAGCAGCCGTATCAGCAGCAGTCCAGGCCGGGGACAATACTAGACTTTATGTCACGCCCCAGAACCAGAATACTGGAGAGCGGGGGCAGACATAGCCAGCTACGTATATTGAAATAGAATACATCTCAACTATACGGTCACGGCTGTCTAGATATGAGGGTTTACTACAAGCCAGCAGTCTCTTAAGGTCAAGCCTATTGTCTCAATCTCAAGCAATTAACAGAGTTACAAGATATTAGAGCATCAAATATATATATATAAGGCATCCCAAATATTACATATTGGATGATCATGAAGCTAGTCGTACAAAATGATAGGACTAGCAAGAGTTCAGTCATACATGATCAACCCTAGGATTTGTTAATCATGTTTACAGCCCGTAGGCAGACAGTAAGTAAATGTGCATCGAGCTAACAGGTGCTCGTCGGCTAAACGCCTCAAAAGAATAAATTTACATATAAGTGGGTGAAACAAAAAGGAAAAACCCACTCGTAGCCCGGGTTCCGTCTAGTGTTCACCATTGGGCTGGAAGCTGGGTAGATCCTCGGGAGCTGCTCCGAAATCTGGCCACACAAAACCAGCTGGGTCAAACCCCAGAAAGAGCAAGTACCACAAGGAGGCCACAAATAAGAACAAAAGCCAGCATATCAGAACATGAAGAATAAAGGAAAGTACAAGTAATAAAAGTACACAGGGCGATAAATGACTAGGGACGTGGAACCATTCCGGAAGCCAGGTTACAATCCTTAAACCAAACAAGGACCGGGATTGTAACCATTCGCCTGAATAGCTCACTGCCTCTACCCATTTATCGTTAGAGATAAGTAAAACAATCATGATCAAGAGTTCCAGGTACAAGGCTAGACAAGACTTAGACAGGGCTGGACACCATTCATTCACAATCGGCCAAGCAAGTACTACGGCTTACTACTTTAACTAACTAGGGTTATCACAAGCATAATTACTAAGATGCAAGTGAGAAACTCCCAGTCCCAAGCCCTGCAGACCATCCAGTTATCCTTCCGCGGGTTGAGAGTTATAGTTGGGTACATCGCCCGGGAGACAAATGTATCCTTAGGTGACTTAGAGGGTGCAACACATGACAGTGTGCTGAAAATGTGCTCTACTCGTCGGCAAGCTACAAGTCCATTAAAGCGCCCAGATAACGAGATTGCCTGTGACTGAGAATTCTCCATGTTCTAGTTTGATCTAATCATTAGCCTAATCCGATTTAGCGCGAGTCCCTGGCCGTGGTACCCAGGAAGTCACGTCCTAGACATGATGCGAGACAAGACAAGTGGATTGTACAAGCAAGCAAGCAGGAGCACCCACGGTGTCAAGTTGATTATACGAGTCAAGTTACAAGTTACAAGTCAAGTCAGGAGTGCGCCGCCACGGGCCACTATCAAGTTATCAAGATAAATCATGTCAGGGTACTGTCAGGAGTGCGCCACGACGGGCCACTATCAAGTCAGGTTGGTCGTGTCAGGAGTGCACCACTACGGGTCACTGTCATGTTATACTAGTTCCTTGCCATACCATGCTGTGTACAATAATTATTCCAAACATATTAAGCAAAATCAAGTTCATGCCAAAAGGCGTAAGGATATAAAATGGGCGTAAAATACCTAATAAAATACTAATATAAAATAGGACTATAGAAGAGCCAAGATCAAGAAATAACAAATTTATCATAGACAAGTAGGTTGTGCAAGGGGGTCAGGGGTAGGTCTGCGCAGGGTGTGTACTGCGCATGGAAGAGCTGCGCAAGAGTTGTCTTGCGCAACTGCGCAGGGGTTACCTTGCGCAAGGGTGGTCTGCGCAAGGGTGGGTTGCGCAGAAGTGAATTGAACAGGAGCGGTTTGCGCAGAAGTGAATTGCGCAGGGGTTACTTTGCGCATGGCTGGATTGCGCATGGCTAGCTTGCGCCAGCGCAGTCCAGCGCAGCGCAAAGCGCTAGCCAAGTGACTGCGCAAACGGCCATGCGCTAAAGAGCACAGGCCAGGGGTGCGCAATCGGCCATGCGCTAAAAAGCGCACGGCAGGGGGCTGTTCTTCCTGGCCGAGAGCAAGTCCAAAAACACCAAGAACTTCAATTCTTCATATTTTTGTCAAATCAAAACCAAATCTAGATTTTCAAAGTTCTAACTTGAGTAAAATTGAATTCTCTTCCACATGGAAGCATCAAAACAAGCAAAAATCAAAGTTTAATAGATCAAAACCAAGGATTTCCGAAAATGGTTAAAACCTAGATCTAGAAGAATGAAAGCTCCAAATCACAAAATTCCAAGTTCTAATGTTGATCTACATGTCCTAATCTATCAAATGGACAAATAAAATTGGGTGCTTATTTGTTGGCAAGGTGCACTTGCCTATTGGTTGGGGAGTTGTGTGGAAGAAGGAAGAAGAAGAAGTTTGTAAGAAATAAATGAGAGAATAAAGAGGAGAGAGAAAAGTAGGTGGTGTTATAAAGTGGGAGAGTTGTGGTGTGTTGAGGGAGGAGTGTAGGTTAAGGTGTTCCATTCATGATGAACCAAACTAAACCAACTTTCACAAAATAAAACCAAGCCATGGTCCAAAACCCATTTACGAGAAACCAAAATCCGCAAGTCGAGAAAATAAAATACGTGCCAAAAATCAAATACGAGCATAAATACGAAATACAGGAAATGGGGGTGACAACTCTACCCACCTTCAAAGAATTCCGTCCTCGGAATTTAATCAAGGAGGTAGAGATTGCCACGACAAGCTATACTAAGCACAGACAAGCTACACTAAGCAGTTCAGTCATACAATCATACAATGCAAGCAAGGAAGGGAAAGCGTAAGGCACAAGGAAGACATTATACCTTACGAGTCAAACAGGTAGGGATATCGCGATCGGATGTCGTCCTTACGCTCCCACATCGACTCACCTAGGGAGTGATGACCCCAAGCAACACGGACTAAGTTAATAGTCTTGTTCTTGAGCATCTTTTTCCTCCGGTCCAAAATAGACACGGGCCTCTCCTCATACGAAAGGTTGGTACCAACAACCAATTTCGAATGATCTAGGATATGGCTCGGGTCCGGGATATACCGTCGTAATTGGGACACATGGAATACATCATGCACCTCACTTAGCGACAGCGGAAGAGCGAGACGATAGGACACATCACCTACTCGCTCTAGAATATCGAACGGCCCTATATACCTAGGACTAAGCTTTCCCCGTACGCCAAAACGAATGACGCCACGGGTAGGCGAGATCCTAAGGAATACATGGTCGCCGACAGCAAATTCTAAGGGACGCCGATGAGCATCGGCCCAATGGCGCTGGCGATCCTGAGCAACTCGGAGGTGATCTCTGACTTTCCTGACCACTTCAACCGTCTGAGAAATCAGTTCTGGACCGAGCATATGCCTCTCTCCGACATCGTCCCATGCTAACGGAGATCTGCACTTCCTACCATACAGAGCCTCGAAGGGTGCCATCTGGATACTGGTCTGGAAACTATTGTTGTACGAGAATTCCACCAGGTGCAGGTGATCCTCCTATGAACCACCGAAGTCAAGGGTACACGACCGCAACATATCTTCGAGAGTATGTATAGTACGCTCTGACTGCCCATCTGTCTGCGGATGATACGCTGAGCTGAACTTGAGACGAGTCCCCAAACCTTGGTGAAGACTGCGCCAGAAGTGCGATGTGAATCTCGTATCCCTGTCTGATACTATGCTGACTGGCACTCCGTGAAGTCTGACGATATGCCTGAGATACATCTCTGCTAGCTGTGCCGTCGACTGTCCAACTCTAAATGGAAGAAAGTGTGCTACCTTGGTAAGCCTGTCCACTATGACCCAAATAGCATCTCTGCCTGCCGGAGATCTGGGTAATCTAGTCACGAAATCCATGGTTATGTGCTCCCATTTCCATTCTGGGATCGGTAAAGGTTGAAGAAGTCCAGCTGGCCTCTGATGTTCAGCCTTGACTTGTTGGCAAACCAAACATCGAGAGACATACCGGGCTATCTCCCTCTTCATACCATTCCACCAAAAGTGTTGACGAATATCTCTGTACATCTTCGTGCTGCCTGGGTGGATGGAATACTGCGAACTGTGAGCCTCTGCCATGACTTCCTGTCTGATATCTCCACTGGGTACACAAAGACGCGTGCCGTATCGAAGTGTACCATCCTCATGAATACATAACTCTGGCCTTCTTCCTGCCTCGCACTCTGCTCTGAGCCGCTGAATCTTGGAATCTGTTAACTGTGCTGTCCGGATCCTCTCAACTATGGTGGACTGGATCTGCAGGCTAGCCATCAACGCCACGTTGGAAGGGAGGACAACTTCAATTCCCATCTTCTGAAGATCCGACAATAACTCTGGTTGCGCCGTCAGGAAATAAACTCCGGCTCTCCGGCTCAACGCATCTGCTACAACGTTGGCCTTCCCTGGATGATACTGCAAATCCACATCGTAGTCCACCAGTAGCTCGAGCCATCTTCTCTGCCGCATATTAAGATCCTTCTGAGTGAAAACATACTTCAGGCTCTTATGATCAGTAAAGATCTCCACTCTGTCTCCGTACAAGTAGTGCCTCCATAACTTAAGTGCAAATACTACTGCTGCTAGCTCCAAGTCGTGGGTCGGATAATTCTTCTCATGATCACGGAGTTGACGTGACGCATAAGCAATTACCTTCCCATGCTGCATCAAAACACATCCCAATCCTCTGCCTGAAGCGTCGCAATAAACTGTGAATCCTCCGGTCCCATCTGGAAGGGTGAGAATGGGAGCCGTTATCAAACCTCGCTTCAATTTCTCAAATGATTCCTGACATTCCGCTGTCCAAACGAACGGTACATCCTTGCGGGTCAACTGGGTCATCGGCGCTGAAATCCTTGCAAAATCAGAGACGAACCGCCGGTAGTAGCCGGCCAATCCAAGAAAGCTGCGAACTTCTGCCACAGAGCTGGGTACTGGCCATGCCTCGATAGCCACAATCTTTTGGGGATCCACTTCCACTCCTCCTCTGGTAATGATGTGACCCAAGTAAGAAATACGATCGAGCCAGAACTCGCATTTACTGAACTTGGCGTACAACTGGTGCTCTCTGAGAATCTGGAGGACAATTCTGAGATGCTCCTCATGCTCTGCTTCACTCTTGCTGTAGACCAGGATGTCATCAAGGAACACTATCACAAACTAATCCAAGTAAGGCATAAAAATACGGTTCATGAGGTCCATGAACACTGTCGGCGCATTGGTCGCCCCAAAGGGCATAACTAGAAACTCCCAATGCCCGTACCTCGATCTGAACGCCGTCTTCGGGATGTCTTGCTCTCTGACTCTGATCTGGTGGTATCCTGATCGCAAGTCTATCTTCGAGAAAACTGAAGCCCCCTTGAGTTGATCAAACAAGTCGTCTATCCTCGGGAGAGGGTATCTGTTCTTGATTGTCACTGAGTTCAAGGTACGATAATCTACACATAGCCTGGACGTACCATCCTTTTTTTTCACAAGAAGCATCGGGGCTCCCCAAGGCGATCCACTAGCACGAATGAATCCCTTGGTTCTAAGTTCTTCAATCATCTTATACAAAATCTCCAACTCTGAAGGCGCCATTCTGTAGACTCGCTCTGATACTGGTGCTGTCCCGGGAATCAAGTCAATGGTGAACTCGATCTCCCGCTCTGGTGGCATCCCTGGAAGTTCCTCTGGGAAGACATCTGGAAACTCTTCAACTATCCGGGGCAACTGCACTGCTGCTACTGCCATCCGCAATACTGGAGGAGATGGCTCTACGGCGCCTCTGGAAAATGAAAACTCTGGCTCTCCGGGAATACTAAAGACAACTCTGCCAACATGGCAGTCTATCCTAGCATAATGGTTCCTCAACCAATCCATGCCTAGGACTTCATCATAGTCTGCCATAGGAAACTCTATGAGCCTAGCGGGGAACTCTCTACCGCTAACTACGATCCGACACGAGGAAAATACTCGATCTACTCCCACAAGACCATTACCAGTAAGTATATTGAGCCTCACTGATAATGACTCGGGCTCCAATCCTATCCGTGTCGCGAATCGTGCAGACATGAATGAATGCGATGCACCAGAATCAAATAATACAGATGTTGGAAAGGTGTTGACGAGAATAGTACCTGCCACTACCTCACCTGGTGCAACTTCTTCTTCCATGGTCATCATCATAGCCTGACCTCTAGCTGCGGGTCCTCTCTGCTGGAAACCCCTCTGTCGGTTCTGTGCTGGAGCCTGGGTAAACTGCTGCTGGTTCTGCTGCTGAAAGGCCTGGGCCTGGGGCAACAATGGCCTCGGGTACTGCTGTTGCTGCTGCTGCTGGACTGAAACTGGGGCTGGTCCTCTCACCGAAGAACTAGAAAGGTTGGATGATGATGGACCTCCCCTATTCGGGCAGGTCCCTATCTTGTGATCTGCTCCTCCGCAAGCCAGGCACAATCCCTGTGCCCTACGATACTCTGCCACTACATGGCCCGGCTTCCCGCAATGAGAACATCCCACCGCGGAAGACTGCTTCTGTTTCTGCTGCTGCGGGTACGTCGGGGTCGAATGCTGAACCGACGTCACTGAGGCCGCCCGCCTCGGAGTTCCAATAGTTATACCCCTAGCTGCCGGGGCTGGAGCTGAAGATTGGTGCATCTGGTTGTGGGACCGCTTCCTGCCTCCGGTCCTGTCCACAATTCTTCGGGAGGTGTACTCATGCCTCCTTGCTGCCTTCAACACTGCATCGAACGTCTGGTGCTCGAACTGCTCCACAGCCAATAATATCTCTAAGTGCAGTCCCTGCTGGAACCGCTGGGCCCTATCGAATTCGGTTGCCACCAAGGTGGGGACGAACCTACTCAGCCTGGAAAACTCGGTCGCATAGCCATCGACCGTCCTGCCTCCTTGCTTCAAGTTGGTGAATCTGGTCTGCAGGTCGTACCGTGCCACCGCATCGAAGTACTTCGTCTGGAACCTCTCTCTGAACGTCGCCCAAGTGACTGGTGCTGCTAATCCCATGGCCTGAGCTGCCCACCAATCGTGAGCCAAGTCTAACAACTGTAGGCGTACCACCGCCACCTTCTCATTCTCAGGTGTCCTAGCTGCTTCTAGAACCACCTCGGTATCCTGAAGCCAAGCGTCCGCGGCAATCGCATCTTCACTGCCGTCAAAGAAGGGAGGGTTCAAGCGCTTGAAACTGTTGGCCGCCTGATTCCCTTGGGGACCTCCTCGGTTTAGTGCATCATGAACTTCCAGGTGCAAGGCGTCGCCTCGACGATCTTGGGATGCAAGCAGTTCTCTGATAAGCCCTACCAAAGGTCCCTCATCCTGTCTAGCTGGTTGAACGGGCGGAGCTGCATGAACTGGAGGTTCTGAGCCTCCGGGAAGCATAACTCGGGAGGCTACTCCAGAGTGCTGAGCTTGATCTTCCTGGCGCTGGGGTGCTTGTCGAGCTTCCTCTGGCTGGTTGGCAGGTCTGGGAGTAATGCCGCTGAAGAAGACGACATAGGGAACAATAAGGAAAGGACCAGGACAGATCAATGATACAAGCAATGTGATCAGGTCGAGATTCTCAGGGATTTAAAGATACGAGCAGAGATCAAGGACGAATATTGATTGAGACATCTATTCGGTAAACCCTCACATCTCTTGATTGACAAGACCTGCATGGGCCACCACTTAAACCATGTCACGCCCCAGAACCAGAATACTGGAGAGCGGGGGCAGACATAGCCAGCTACGTATATTGAAATAGAATACATCTCAACTATACGGTCACGACTGTCTAGATATGAGGGTTTACTACAAGCCAGCAGTCTCTTAAGGTCAAGCCTATTGTCTCAATCTCAAGCAATTAACAGAGTTACAAGATATTAGAGCATCAAATATATATATATATAAGGCGTCCCAAATATTACATATTGGATGATCATGAAGCTAGTCGTACAAAATGATAGGACTAGCAAGAGTTCAGTCATACATGATCAACCCTAGGATTTGTTAATCATGTTTACAGTCCGTAGGCAGACAGTAAGTAAATGTGCATCGAGCTAACAGGTGCTCGTCGGCTAAACGCCTCAAAAGAATAAATTTACATATAAGTGGGTGAAACAAAAAGGGAAAACCCACTCGTAGCCCGGGTTCCGTCTAGTGTTCACCATTGGACTGGAAGCTGGGTAGATCCTCGGGAGCTGCTCCGAAATCTGGCCACACAAAACCAGCTGGGTCAAACCCCAGAAAGAGCAAGTGCCACAAGGAGGCCACAAATAAGAACAAAAGCCAGCATATCAGAACATAAAGAATAAAGGAAAGTACAAGTAATAAAAGTACACAGGGCGATAAACGACTAGGGACGTGGAACCATTCCGGGAGCCAGGTTACAATCCTTAAACCAAACAAGGACCGGGATTGTAACCCTTCGCCTGAATAGCTCACTGCCTCTACCCATTTATCGTTAGAGATAAGTAAAACAATCATGATCAAGAGTTCCAGGTACAAGGCTAGACAAGACTTAGACAGGGCTGGACACCATTCATTCACAATCGGCCAAGCAAGTACTACGGCTTACTACTTTAACTAACTAGGGTTATCACAAGCCTAATTACTAAGATGCAAGTGAGAAACTCCCAGTCCCAAGCCCTGCAGACCATCCAGTTATCCTTCCGCGGGTTGAGAGTTATAGTTGGGTACATCGCCCGGGAGACAAATGTACCCTTAGGTGACTTAGAGGGTGCAACACATGACAGTGTGCTGGAAATGTGCTCTACTCGTCGGCAAGCTACAAGTCCATTAAAGCGCCCAGATAACGAGATTGCCTGTGACTGAGAATTCTCCATGTTCTAGTTTGATCTAATCATTAGCCTAATCCGATTTAGCGCGAGTCCCTGGCCGTGGTACCCAGGAAGTCACGTCCTAGACATGATGCGAGACAAGACAAGTGGATTGTACAAGCAAGCAAGCAGGAGCACCCACGGTGTCAAGTTGATTATACGAGTCAAGTTACAAGTTACAAGTCAAGTCAGGAGTGCGCCGCCACGGGCCACTATCAAGTTATCAAGATAAATCATGTCAGGGTACTGTCAGGAGTGCGCCACGACGGGCCACTATCAAGTCAAGTTGGTCGTGTCAGGAGTGCACCACTACGGGTCACTGTCATGTTATACTAGTTCCTTGCCATACCATGCTGTGTACAATAATTATTCCAAACATATTAAGCAAAATCAAGTTCATGCCAAAAGACGTAAGGATATAAAATGGGCGTAAAATACCTAATAAAATACTAATATAAAATAGGACTATAGAAGAGCCAAGATCAAGAAATAACAAATTCATCATAGACAAGTAGGTTGTGCAAGGGGGTCAGGGGTAGGTCTGCGCAGGGTGTGTACTGCACATGGAAGAGCTGCGCAAGAGTTGTCTTGCGCAAGGGTTACCTTGCGCAAGGGTAGACTGCGCAGGGGTTACCTTGCGCAAGGGTGGTCTGCGCAAGGGTGGGTTGCGCAGAAGTGAATTGTGCAGGAGCGGTTTGCGCAGAAGTGAATTGCGCAGGGGTTACTTTGCGCATGGCTGGATTGCGCATGGCTAGCTTGCGCCAGCGCAGTCCAGCGCAGCGCAAAGCGCTAGCCAAGTGACTGCGCAAACGGCCATGCGCTAAAGAGCACAGGCCAGGGGTGCGCAATCGGCCATGCGCTAAAAAGCGCAAGGCCGGGGGCTGTTCTTCCTGGCCGAGAGCAAGTCCAAAAACACCAAGAACTTCAATTCTTCATATTTTTGTCAAATCAAAACCAAATCTAGATTTTCAAAGTTCTAACTTGAGTAAAATTGAATTCTCTTCCACATGGAAGCATCAAAACAAGCAAAAATCAAAGTTTAATGGATCAAAACCAAAGATTTCCGAAAATGGTTAAAACCTAGATCTAGAAGAATGAAAGCTCCAAATCACAAAATTTCAAGTTCTAATGTTGATCTACATGTCCTAATCTATCAAATGGACAAATAAAATTGGGTGCTCATTTGTTGGCAAGGTGCACTTGCCTATTGGTTGGGGAGTTGTGTGGAAGAAGGAAGAAGAAGAAGTTTGTAAGAAATAAATGAGAGAATAAAGAGGAGAGAGAAAAGTAGGTGGTGTTATAAAGTGGGGGAGTTGTGGTGTGTTGAGGGAGGAGTGTAGGTTAAGGTGTTCCATTCATGATGAACCAAACTAAACCAACTTTCACAAAATAAAACCAAGCCATGGTCCAAAACCTATTTACGAGAAACCAAAATCCGCAAGTCGAGAAAATAAAATACGTGCCAAAAATCAAATACGAGCATAAATACGAAATACAGGAAATGGGGGTGACACTTTAGGAAGATGAGCTCCAGGGACTTCACAGGCACGGAGGGCATCCTCTATGCAGACGACTGGCTAGAGGATGTACAGCGGAGCATGGAGCTGGCAGAGCTTTCTAGAGCACTTTGGGTTTCGGCCGCAGCCAGCCGATTCTTTGACATTGCGTTGACATGGTACCGCACGGATCCTCGTGCGTCGGTGAGAGGGCTGACTTGGGAGAACTTCCGGAGGCTCTTCAAGGAGAAGTTCTTCCCGGACGTGGCTCTTTCAGCATTGGAGGGCCAGTTCGTGGGTCTAGTGCAGGGGAACTCGTCGGTAGACGAGTATGCAGCTGAGTTCTTCCGCCTTAGCAGGTTTGCTCCCGACATGATCCAGGATGAGGGGCAGAAGGCTCGTAAGTTATGCAGGGGACTTATTCATGCAGTGCGCACCCGCACCTCGGGTCGCCGTGACGCGACGTTCGATCAGATATTGATGGACGCGCAGATCGCAGAGGAGGACTTCGGACTCAGGCCGAAAAGGAGCGGAGATGCTATGGGGGCGAGTTCCAGTGCGGGACCGTCCAAGCATCCCCATATTCAGCAGCAGCAGCAGCCTCTGTTGCAGATTCAGCAGGCACCAGCGCGTGCCCAGCAGCACCAGGGACAGGGCCAGAGGCAGGCCATCTAGTGTGCCATCTGCAAGAAGATGGGGCACACCCGGGAGGATTGTAGGATGAAGCAGGAAGTTTGTTTATTCTGTGGAGCTCCAGACCACCAGGTGAAGAACTGTGCTGCCCGTGCAGCCAGACAGGCAGGCCAGGACGGAGTGCAGCAGGCTAGAGGAGGCCATCAGGGGCGAGCTTTCGCCATGACAGTTGAGCCCACTCAGGCAGTAGCAGAGCAGATAGCAGGTTCCAATCCTTCGATCTCATTTCCGCGTTTGCCTTCTTATAAACTGTCTTGAAATTCAATTCTATCTGTTCCTTGATCGTTTGATAAAATTTTGTCCTTGTGATGTGATATTCTTCTGAGATAAGTCGTATGGACTAGGTCGCCTCGATTATGAGATTTTAGAATCCTTTAGGGTCATGCTAGCTGGCAGAGTAAGGACATATAGTCGGATTACGGATGTATTTCTCGGGTGTGAAAATTTAAGGTTTTCGCTGCCAAGCTAGCGGCAATGCGAAAATTTTAAATACCATAATTCTAGAGGTATGTACCTTAGTCGAGGACTCTGTGATTATCGTAGCCTTGCTCACTGGCATGACGGAGATTCTGAGTATCATGATGATTGGACAGACGCATACGATTATCGAACTGCATGATTTTTCTGTGTTTACTTTGTTTTAATTTTTGGAGGATGAATTCTTTTAAGGTGGATAGACTTATAGCACCCAGTTTCTATTTGAGAGTAATTTTAAATTTTATCATATTAGTCATTTAATTCATGCTTTAAATTTTGAGATTTTAAATCATTTTAAATTTTAAGCCATGACTTGTGATTTGATAATTTACTATTGTTTGGTTTTAATTTCGAGGACGAAATTTTTTTTTAAGGTGGATAGACTTGTCACCCTCACATTTCCCAGTTAGGGGTAAAATGGTAATTTTTCATTTTATAATATTTTTGGGAATTTTATTTCATGAATATTATTATTTAATTATTATAGGACTCGGGTTCGAATTTCATCGCATTCCGAGTTAAATCGGGACCCCGGTGAATTTCGACTTGCGCTGTAATTAGCCTGTTAGCTAACCATGGCCCACCACACTAAAATTTAGGGTTTAAGAGTTTGGACTAGTCCCCCATGAGTAATTTAGTTTAATTATGATTTTTATTTAATTTTAGCAACTTTCGAAACCAATTTTGGGACTTAACTTAGCCTAGAAGCTAGGGAGGGGCAAACTTGTAATTACAAGTGCCCCTACCTTTGACCACCATGGCTGGTCATATAGACCCCCTCCACCTCTCCATACTTCATCACTAAGTCTTCTTCTTCTCTCTTCATTTCTTTCCTTCAAGCTTCTTCTTCCTCCTTCAAATCTACATTAGGTATGTCATTTAAACCCCCATTTAATTCTCCATTTCATTTATTCTTTCACATAAATTATAGGGGGGGCCATTCTCTACATGTTGACCCTAGATTTTGTAGGTTTCCTTAAATTCTAGTTTAAGGATTAATTATGGTTTTATTCTTTTTAGAGTGGTATATATATATATATATATATATATATATATATATATATATATATATATATATATATATATATATATATATATATATATATATATATATATTATTTTTTTATATATATATTCATATGTATTTATATATGTATTTGTGTGTGTGTAGAGGAGAGTGATAGTTGTGTCATGAGAGTGTGTCCATGTGTGGATGAGAGTGTGTCCATGTGGTTGTGTGTGTGTGTATGTTGTGTTGGTAGAGAGGGGATGAGGGAGTGGTGCTTGTGGAAATGTTAGTGGTTAGTGAAGGAATTTGGTAAAGTGGAAGAGAGGAGATATAGAGAGGGAGTTGAGGGTGTTGTGTGGGTGTTTAGTGAGAGGAAGGGGGAGCCCAACCTGCTGTCCCAAACCACCCAAAATGCTGTCCAAAACAGCCCCTAAATTTCCCTCTTCACAGCCCTTGTAAACCCCTATTGGCTGTCCCAAAAACACCCCTAAACAGTCCCTATTTGACCCATGAACTGCTGTCCCCTTTAGCCCCAAAATCTGTCCATAATTTCCCCTATTGGCTGTCCCTTATAGCACCTAAATACTGTCCAAACACAGCCACAGAACAGCCATGGGGACAGCACTTGGCTGTCCCCCAAGACCCACATTTTCTGTCCCAAAACAGTCCACAAAACCCACTCTATGCAGTCCACTTTTTCCCCACTTGCACATCCCCTTTAACCCGATCATTTGTCCACAATAACCCCTTCAATATCAGTCCTGCACAAGCCCCAAATATCAGTCCACATTACCACTTGAAATCAGTCCCAAACTTACCTTTGTGTGTGTGTGGGTATTGGTGAGTTTGTGTGTGTTTGTGTGAGAGCCTAGAGTGTATAGTTAGTGCCTATAGGTTAGCCTATTGTCTAAACTAGTAGGAAAACCTATAGAGAAACCTATGAGTGTGATATAAATATGAGTGTATCATGAGAAGTTAGAAAAGAATTAGAGGTTAGGAGGAAAGATTTGAAGAAGTTAGAAGAATAGGAAAAGGGCTAGAATAGAAATAGGAAAAAACCGAGTTAGAGGGCGAAACGGAGCTCGGAGTATCGGATTGAGTTGAAACTTGGCGTGGGGCAAGAATACGTGATTTAGATTTTGCGGGTAGGCTTTCGGGTGAAAATCGGGATTGTAGGGCGCCGGTATCGCGTCGTACCATTCCGTATCTTGAAATATTCAAGATACCGGCAATGGGCCGTAACATGGACTAGATGTCCATTTTACTTAGGTATCTTGGTAGGTAATATATGTATAGGCTAGTACCTTACTACCCTAGGGAGCTCGGGTCAAAATACCAAGCGTAGGTAGGCTAACTTGATAGTTGCCGAAGCTAGAATTTTACCCTTTTTAAGGGTAAAATAGGATATTGGCCTACGGCCAAGATATGAGTTTCGAAGTCCAAGATGGACTTGGATATGGGTTGTAGAGGTTGGTAATAGTTAGAAATAGTCACCTAGACCTAGTCTTGACCCCGGTTGACCACAGTTGACTTTTTGGACCAAAAGTCAACTATGGGTCAACGCTTTACCCAAATTAGTCCCAATTTCCATTAGACTTGTGTAGTTGACCAAAAGTCAACTATTAGTCACCATTAACCTAGGGTTGACCATGGTTGACCTAGAGTTGACCAGAGTTGACCAGAGTTGACCAGTTGACCAAAAGTCAACTGTAGGCCAACTCTTGACCCCGTTTGACTTTTTTCGACTTGTTTTGACCCGTGATGACTGGTATGACCTAGGATTGACTTGGTTAGGCTTAGATTGACTTGATATAACTTGATTTGACCTAGATTGACTTGACAGGACATAGTGTGACTCAGTGAGACCTAGTTTGACCTAGATTGCATATCATTCATTGTAAATCATTCCTAAACTTGTTTAAACCTAAATTAACTTACAGTATCTCATATTTAGGTCTTCTGATACCGCTCTGAGCATTGATATACCATACAGCTCATGACAGCAGGCGAGTACATTCACTGATAGTTTTCATTGTCTTGATATCTGCTATATCCGATTCAGTTGTAGTGTCTTACTTGATTCCTAACACGATGGTTCACGGACTAGTATATGTCGGATCCTGTCATGAGATGTTGTTCCCGGATTACTTGGTATATTGGTACATGACTCGACTTGTTACTTGTACTTGTATAGACATGGACTTGGGAGTGGGCTGATCACCTGCTTTCGAATCCCGTGTCATGACGTGTTATGTCCGGATCCTTTATACTATTCGGGGATGGGGAGTTATTAGTGGTTGTGTGATCAAATTCCCACATTGTTCTACTGTATACATTGTTCATAGCTATACCCTCGCCTCACGACGGGTAAAGCCTTACCCTACATCGTTCATAGCTTTCCATGGTGACCGGCCTTACCGTTCTATTGTACACATTGTTCATAGCCGGTCGGATGAAAAGCCTGATCATGTTTCCCAAGCCGATCACATAACGCTCTAATAATTCAAATCACATTTTATATTTACTTTATCTTATCGTATATCCTGCTCTGTTCTACATTCAGTATTTTTTCACCATGACATGATATACAGTTACTCACATGCTCTACTTGCCTTTACATTTTACCTTGATTGGAGACTAAGTTCTGCTCGGGAGAAGAGTTACAACCCCGGTCCTTGTTTGGTTTAAGGGTTGTAACTCGGCTTCCGAACGGTTCCCAAGTTTTCGTATATCTTTGTCTTGTAGTTCATTATACTGTTTCTTATAGAATTTGTCAATTCACATGGAACTGCTGTTAGTGTTTGTACTTGCTCATTTTTCTGATGGGATACCGTTATGATATATTACAGATGACTCTGAGGCAGACTGCTCGACCTATTATGGGCTCGAGTTAGATGGAGTAGTGCAGGACCGTGGCCTTATAGTAGAGCCACTAGATTTTGAACTTCCAGAGTAGTGTAGGTTAGCTAGATTTGACTGGACTGCGATTCAGCTAGCTTTATCAGATTGTAGTTTCTATATTATATTTTGATACCCTGTGATGTTGTATATATCTGGACTTGTATGGGACTCTGGACTTATTACTCTTTCATCTATCATATGCTCTTTTCTGAGCTATCTACCTTAGTTTTATTCTGTGATTGAGACTGTATTGATATGTCACCTCCATTCGGAGAGTATATACTGTACAGGTACCTTTATACTGTTTAGTGTAGTTTTGTAGACAACCTAGACAGCGTTCTACCGCCGATGCTGCGGCGTAGGCTGGACGTAACCGCTTCTCGTGCCCCTAATCAGGGTGCGGGTCGTGACAGATATGCCCATGAAAAGGTTTGTTGCCCATGACGTAGAGCACGATCTTATTCTTCCAATATTCCTCCGTCTCCTCCAGGTCCTCCCCGGTAAACTCTGCCACTGCTCTCCCCTCGATCTTGATTGGCTCAATGTATTGCATCTCGTCTGCGGAGGAGGGACAATTGGAACGGCACATCTCCGCCCAAGTCCTCCCTGTCCTGGCTTGACCGTGTGTGGAAGCCTCCTGGCTATTCATCTGCGGCTGGGGACCCCCAGTGGGGGAATCACTAGGGCTGGCCTTCCTCCTGCTCGATTGACTATCCAGCGGCTGGGATGCTTGGGCGGCTTCCACCAATTTTTTGGTCTCTCGCCAAATCCCGCTCGACGCCTGAGCGACACTCAGATTTTGTGACCACTGCCTTGCTTCGACCTCATGGCTCTTAGCTCCTCCCTCAACCCTAGCTCTGGAGACTGTACGGTAATTGAACCCCCTTTCCCCCTTTGGCAAGAACGAGGGCTTGTTGGTGCTGTAATCTCTTCTACGCCTTTGGATGGTGGTCCAACCTCCGCCGCTCTCCCATTCTTCACTCTTCTCCTCCGCTTCCCTCGAGCCGCTGGCAATGGCGCCTGGATCCCACTTTTTAGTTTCCTCGCCGCCGCCTGCGGAGAGCAAACTCGGAGACCTAGCCATTTGTTATTATATGTTTTTAAATTAAAATTATATATATATATATATATATATATATATATATATATATATATATATATATATATATATATATATATATATATATATATATATATATATATATATATATATATATATAACCCCCCTTATAAAACCCCCTAAAAATTCCCTCACTCTCAGCCGTCCATTTAATGTTAATATTAATGTTAATGTTAATATTAATATTATTTTTTATTTTTATATTAATGTTAATGTTAATATTAATTTTAATATTAAGTTTAATGTTAATTTTAATATTTAACATTAATATTAACATTAATATTAATATTAATATTAATATTAATATTAATATTAATATTAACATTAACATTAATATTAACATTAATATTAACATTAAATGGACGGCTGAGAGTGAGGGAGTTTTCTAAGAGGGACTTTTGTTCCGCTTCCCCCCCTCTCTCTCTCTCTCTCTCTCTCTCTCTCTATATATATATATATATATATATATATATATATATATATATATAAACTTAAGTATTAGAATTTTTTTTTATCAATGACGTCAGTTGACTCCATTTGTCCACAACATAAATTATGTTTCCCTTCAGTAAAAAATAATAATTTTATTTTGCTTACATGTCCTCTAAAAATGTACTTTTATTTTGTGAAACTTCTATTGCCTATAGGCCTTTTAAAAAGTCTTTCTTTTCCGTTAATGTACTTATTCTAATATCCGGTTCTAAGTATCCATATAAACGGTAAATATAAATTGTGATATGATTATTTAACCAGAGTTGAATATAAAAACTGATGTACCTATACTGGTTTTTCATCTTAATATTCTTACAATTTTGACTTGTGCTTGATGTTCTCTTTGTGAACAAACTCATAATAGAATCGTGAATAAGTCGATAGATGTAGTGCATGGAAACTACATAAGTATTGACTTTTATGACAACATATAGTCATAAAGTTGTAGAAAAATAATATATTGGAATAGCCAACATATTTTTTGTTTGTAGAGTTAATTAGTTGTACTCCTATAATTTGTACGTATTTTGGTAACTGTTTCATTTGTTTTAAAAACAAAGAACACCCTTCTGGGTGTTTAATTTTTCACTCACTTTCTTCTATGTACCAGGAGTACAACTAATTAACTCTATAAACCAGGAGATGTTCTTTATTTTTAAAATAACGGAAACAATTACCAAAATGCGTACAAACCATAGGGAGGTACAACTAATTAACTCTTGTTTGTAAGATAGCTTCTTCTTCTTTATAATAACTCAATAAAACACATATTTCAACCCTATACGTAAGTTAAACATACATAAACTCACATAGTTAACATTGAAATCCAATGGTTATAAATAAATGTTCATTTTTCGAGATCAATATCAACAATGCATCCAGAATGTTTGTCTAAGTTAACAATTCAACTTAATTACCAATCCTAAAATATATTCAAAACACCATATTATTCTATTTTACAACCAAGAGTGGCCATTTAAAAAAAAAATGCAAAAAAAAAAAAATGCAAAAAAAAAAACTAAACTAAACTAAATTATTCCAAATAATCCCAACTTCCTAACTCATTAACAGAAAAGGGCAGTCTCGTAAATTGATCTCTCTCACTCCTGAAGCACTCATCTGCCGCCGCGTGTAAATCCTAACCCGGATCGTACGGCTGTCAGCTTTTCCCCAATCTATCAAAAAGCCCTCGGCTTTTTTCTCCTTCGGTAGATCGCCTCCGTGCTCGCTCGCTCGCAGAAATCGTAAGTGCTCCCAAACCCTAACCCTAAATTCTCCGAACTACTCCAATTAGAAAATAGCCGATTTTAGGGTTTCGACCGCGGTGGTGTTATCGTTTGCTCTTAGGGCTTCCGATTGCGATGATGCCGATGTTGTTCTTTTGAATTTGAACGATGATTGGGTTCCTTGGTACGGATCGGTGGTCGATGAAGTCAATTTGATCAGTACATTCTAGATTAGGGCGATGATCGTCAGTAAAGATTGGATTTTGCGTTGATTCTGAAGCGAGTGATCGATATTTATGTATTCTTCGCTTATGTTGCGATCATATATCACACATAAAGAATAGAACTTTATTAAAACAATTGTTGTATGAGCTTCTAGTTTTTGTTGAGAACGTTGATTGCTTATAATAACGTGAAGTTTATAACATCGATGCTATTATGATCGTATATTCTGAACAATGTTATATTAAGCTGTTTCATTCTGTGCTACCTATTAGAGCATCCACAGTGGGAGTGGTTTGAACTTGAAGTGCTATATTTTCGCTTTAGTCAATTTGTGTGTTGCAGTGGTCTCTTGCCCATACTTGGAAAATGCTAGCAAGCCAAGAGGCTCTCCAAATTTGGAGCGTGTCTTAGCTCGTGAACAGTAACCCAAATGGGCCCACCAAGAGGGAAAAAGAAATTTAAAAAAATTAAAAAAAAAGGGGGAGGAAAAAGAGGAGGTTAATTTGGAGTATGGATTTGGTGTGTGCCAATATGAAGGACATACTCCAAAATTAGTAATTTACACGATTTTTAAAAAATTGGAGTATGGTATGAAGTGTCCCCACTGTGGATGTGGATGCCCTTTGTCTCAGAATCGTAGTTAGGCACCTGGGTTAATTGGATTAGCTGGCAAATTAATTACGCACCTTTAGTTAATTACTTTCTGCAGACTTATTTTTAGGCTTGGTTTGGGATTGCTGCCATTTCGAAAAGCCACAACAGAAGCAGCTTTTGGCAGCAGGTAGGAGGCTACTGTCAAAATATACCCCTTGAAACTACTTTTCAGAAGTTTTTTTGATAAGCTGTTGTTATCAAATAGCCTTGGACCGCTTTCCAAGGAGAAGGAAAAAAAAGGATAGGCAGCCTCCAATAAGCAATCCCAAACCCAGCCTTAATCTTATTTTACAAGTAATCTTTAAAGGAAAATTTAAATTGATTAGAGTTTTGAAAAGGATACACAATACAAATCTAAATTGTTATTTTGGAGGGTTAAATATGCTCAACTTCTTGTATAATGTTATATGGACGTGCATGAGTGCTAGCTAAAGACCCACATCTATATTATAGGTAAAGATTAGTTCCCTTTTCTTTTACAGAAATGGCTGATTCGCAATCTGGGTTGAGAAAGCCGGTGTTCACCAAGGTCGATCAGCTTCGACCTGGCACGAGCGGGCACACCTTAACTGTGAAGGTGGTGAGCACGAAGATGGTGTTGCAGAAAGGACGTCCCAATGGGCCTCAGGTTCGTCAGATGCGAATTGCTGAATGTTTAGTTGGCGATGAGACTGCAATTATTGTATTTACTGCCAGGAATGAGCAAGGTATATGTCACTTACTTTTGACTCGGCGTTACCTTTTAGTATTAGTATTCAGATGAACGACTTAACCTTTTAGTATTGCTATTGTGACGAACAACCTGACCAAACTAACCCAACAAATTTCTTGTTCCTTTCACTTCACCTGTAGCAATATTTCTCCGAATCTCCTCCTAGCAGTAATCGCTCAAAAAGAAGATGCAACCAGAAAAACAAAATGTTTTCTCATTTTTTATTGATTTTTATTATTTCTGATAATAGTGCAGACATCTCTTGGTTTGGTTGTTTTCCATTTTATAATAAAAGTTTTTGGAAACTATGATGCTTGAACTACAGTAAGGCTTGACACTTGCTTTGAGGAGTGCTGACAAAAGCTCTCCGAAAAAAAATGGGGTTAAGATAAGACTTAACTAGGAAGCTTCTCGTGTTTCTAGGGTTCTGAGCGTTCTGTTGAAGTTTCAATACTTTCACGGTTTTACATGATGATGAATGATTGTGATAGTTTTCAAAGTGTCCCATATGTTCTATCTTTCACCTTTGTTATTAACATTTTAGTGCTCTTTTGACACTTGGTAATAACAATGCATTTACTAGAAACACAAAGAACATTAGAGAGCTATAATATTAAAAATCACTATAAAAATTAAGAGTTAATAATAACAATTGGTGACTATACATTTTTTCTTTCTTCTGGAGAATAAGCGAATCTTTGGCTGTCCCCTGCCTCGGATTTGAATTCAGGACCTCCCTTCCCCTCCCTTCCTTGTACAAAATGCCTCAACCACTTGGTTATCCGACCTATAAACAACTGTTGTTTTTATGATGCACTTTGTTACGGGGGTATGTAATTATGATGAGTAGTGCATATTATTGTCTTTTCACTTTGAGGAATAAATTTTGTTTACATTAACAATTGTAGTTAGGCTTAGCACGTGCAATTTATGCATTATGATGGCCTTTGATATTTATCTTTGGTTACATAGTGCTTAATTTGTTTCTTCATTGTATATGTGATTATTGAACAATCTTGTATCTACTTGTAAATGAAACATCTTATATTGCTCTATGTTTCTGTATAAATGTATGTCTGAGTTGTGGTTGAAATTTTTTGTATGTACTACCAACTATACATTATATAGTACAATCCATGGTATATTCAATCGCGTACTAAACTATCCATGATATGTATTTTGATTTGACAATATAGTTGTCAACTTCTTTTTGTAAATTGAGAATGCCATCTTTCTATTCATTTTCAGAAGTTTCTTTCAAGTCTTGCCATCTTTCTAGACTAATCACTCCCTTAATAAGGCATGAAACTCATCGAACATGTAGCATGAGTTAACATTTTTATGCCCATGCTACTCCACAATTGACTAATACATTATGTGATATGTGGCGAAGAAAAAAAAATACAATTATAAATGCAATACACCAAACTTGATAGGTATCCTTAACCTTTCATTTCCTCCACTTGTCTCACTATGCTGGCCTTGGCTCTTTTTTTTCTTCCTCGAACTCTTCCTTCCCTACAATTTTACTACTATCTTCCATCTTATGTGCCCATGCACTTGAATTGAGAATGCTCATTAGATATAGCATTTTAGTGTAGCCCTATACATCAAACTTTATCCCTACAACGTGTTTGGCCTTGCAATATCCACTTCACCTGTTGCAATATCCAACCAGGACAGCATCTGCGTTACAAGACCATTGAATGGACACAACATGATTATTAAAACAAGTAAAATTACTTGGCCGAACCAGCAGCGTTAGCAGAACAGAAAAGAGTAATGAATTTATTACCGAGTGAAACTGTATGATAAGACAAGTTGCTAAATGCCATAGATATATTTTGGTCACTTATTAATTGTGTAATGTATACCTAATGTGGCAACTGAGTGTTGCATTATCAAATTTTATCCACCCTAAATATGGACTAGGTATTGTTCCTATTGTGTTGAATATTTGTGGGATGAAAGCTAAAATTACATCATGTCACTGCATTCTCTGGAATTAAACATCACTGGATTTGTTAGCCAACTTCTGAGACAGGCTGTGTAAGAAATTTTGTCTGGGATTGGTCGCACCATACTTCCTGTTCTTCAAGACTAAGTTAGGCACACCCCTTCGTCACAGGTCAATCCCTATCCTCCTCCCACTCTCCATGTTGGACTATTAGTGCCATTATGGGTGGAGCGTGAATGTCAATTCCATATCTTCAACAGGAATCAGGAAATACATACCCCATAAACTGGATTTAGGACAGATTTTCATCCTCGCTGCTAACTGCTGTTAGTCTATCCTCAATATTATTTATACTAGTAGTATTCTGATCGACTTTTAATGACGAAGTAGTGATAAAAGCACTGAACTTTAAGTTCTTTTTCCCTGCAGTTCACTTCTTCTGTTGTTTGTTGTTGCAGTTATATATATTTTCCTTTCAAGTCAAAATGTATTCGTTCAGTTTTTTCTGCTGTAAGTCACCACAGCTTCATTGGCTATTCTTTGTAGTCTATAAAGTAAATATTTGATAACAAGTTTCCATGAGTTGTTAATTTTGTTGATGATATCAGATTCCCATCTTTCTAGACTAAGTAACCTACATATTGTGTAATCCCATGCTATGTTACACTTACATCTTCAATCAACTGCAGTGACATTATGATTAAGCAAAGTTTGATGTGATAATTGATTAAATTGCATCTACTTCTTGTAACATAAACTGCAAAATGTCAAATTGGATCTTGTTGTTGTTTGGTTTTAGTTTTCTGTTTCAAAGTACTATGTCGAAAAAATGAGTAGTAAGTAGTAACTATGATACACACCAAGGGAAGACTAAGTACTAATGCAGGATCATGAACTAAATGGAGCTGGTGTTTTCCTGGGAATGCCCCACCCTTAAAACGTTTATCAAATTTTACCCTCTAGCAAACTTTTATAATTTAGAAATAAGAGATTCCAAATGATCATCATCATGCAAGGGAAGAGAGAGAGAGAGAGAGAGAGGATAAACACAAATGTGCACAAACTAGGGGATTGTTACTTGTTCCTCCCTTGGGCAGGAGTATGGTACATCCTTAAGGTTTTCCCCAGACAAATTTCAGAATCACATTATCCCACAGAACTCTTGAAAGTGCATAATGCAAAAACAGGAAGTTGCACGTCATGTTGTTATCATCATTACACGATCAAATTGACACAATTTGTCGCTAGCTGAGACTTGAAGTCAAATATTCATATTAATCAAAATTCTTGGCCAAGTTTACCATAAACAATTACCCCTACCTATTAGAAACCTTCTTATTGGTTATGCTGGTTTAGTTTAATGCAATCCAATGAATCCTAGACTCAGATTCTAATGGATGGGGGAGATTGTACAGTTTTCCATGGAGAACTGGGAAGATGAAGGCTAAATGGCACAGACAGTCAAAACTCAGTCCCAGGACTGAAGTCTTCATATATTTAAATTTTACCTGAAAACAGGGCCTTCGGTATCCTAGTTCTAGTTGAATATTACTGGTTTGAAAGCAGCTTCTTGTGTGCCACATCAAGAAGAGTCAAAACTCAGTCCCAGAATTGAAGTTGACATATTTATCTAATTTTTACCTAAATACAGGGCCTTCAGTATCTTAAATCAAGTCTAATATTACTGGTTTGAAAGCAGCTTCTTTTTTGCCACATCACTTTAGCTAGCTAATTCATTGTTAAAAAACTTACTGTTTTTTGTAATTAAGCTTCTATTCCATGCATTCCAGTAAATTAAAATCCTTAAGTATGTTCTTTGTAGGACCACTTGATCGACTAAGCATACAATTTTTCCATTGATTGAAGGATTCCCTTCAATCATCATATTAACTTATCCAAATATTTCTCTCCAGTGGATTTAATGAAGCCAGGGGAAACTGTAATCTTGCGAAATGCAAAGATTGATATGTTCAAGGGATCGATGAGGCTAGCTGTGGACAAATGGGGCCGTGTGGAACCCACGGATCCAGCCGACTTCACCGTTAAAGAGGACAATAATCTGTCACTGATTGAGTATGAGCTTGTGAATGTTATTGAAGAGTAACTTCTTGTGCCAGTCTTTCCCCATTATGTACCAGCATGACGAGCAAACCAGGTGTGATGTCGTACGTATCTCTCCTCTTCGGACTAGCTTTTTCCTTGAAGCTGCTTGCACAATCTATATCTTTAGGATCTTATCGGATTGGGTACAATCTCGAAGGAAGCTACCAGAATGAGCAGTTGAACCTTCCAACGTGCAATCCTGCCCCCTGGATGCTTCTGGTTAGCTAAATGAAGGTGATTGGAACCCGCATATACTATTTTCTATATCTAGAACTTGTTGGGGTTGTTTTATGGTGGTTGCTTTTATGGTTCTGTGTTTGCACTGGTTGAATACGTAAGTTCTGTGCTTGTGATTGAAATACATAAGTTATGCCATCTTACTTTTCAGTTAATTTGCAGTATTCATTTAATCTTTTAGAATGCCGCTGTCTGAGGCTTGGATGTTATCTTAGCCATCCTCTCTTTTACTGCAAAAATAGTTAATATTTGAAAAGATCCATGGGTCTTGAAACAAGGGTATCGAAAGATTCCGACAGCTTATGGTTCTAGAGTTGTTCAAACAATCTTGTGATACCGAATTAATTGTGAACATGTATGGATGGTCATTTTGGAATATAACTAGGAAATATATTTGAATTCTGAAATCCTTTTTTTTTTGCTTCTTAGTCGTCCTCTTGAATCAGGTTGTGTAGAAGTAACATAGCTATTTGTGTTACTGTTAGCTCCTTCTGAGCTGCTCCTGTCCTTATTATTAGGTTGAGCTATATTCTGCATATAGCAATTCAACTTATAAGACATGTTGCTATGTATAGAGACAATCAAGCGGTTGATTGGAGACTCAACTTGAGGTTGGACCAGAGACTTCGTCTCGGAACCTAAAATGAACTTTTTCCTGCAGCTGAGGTTCTACTCTAGGCTCTAGTCAATTTAGTTACAGTTATTTTATTTATTGATTTTGTAACGAAAATCTCTACAAGATTAACAGGAGAATTATGTAACAAGTTGAAGAAGAAGAACACAATTCATCAAGTTATTCTTTTAGCTTATGGAAATGAATGTTAATGAAATTAATCAGTTTACACAGCTTGACCCTGTCGATTCTGTTACGTATGAGTCTGAGATTTTTTTGTTTTTTGAACATGTCTTGTCCCAACTCCCAAGTATATCTCCATTTTTCTTTCTTTTTGCAAGTTTATATGGTGTATATTTGCAGCTATGCCTTGGTCAAATATTTGAGAGCTAGTTCATTTCTAAGAGGTATGTGTCAAATTTTTGACTTGATTGTAATGTAGTTCTTGGCTTTATACATGGACGACGCATACAAGAACCTTGATGTTTCTGTATTCATCACGGAATTGTGATTTGTAGCAAACAATGTAACAACAGAGGTCTCTGAGTAACTGGGTTGAAGAAAAAAGTAGTAGCAAAACTTTATAGCAATATGTTAGTTTGATATGTATGGTTCTTTCATGCTTTTCCAACTTGGAGATTAACATCTAGTAAGAATAGTGATTACAATGATTTTGTTAAATTCTTTATGGAGCTTTTTTTATGTTCTATGGATCAGAGTCTTTATACATGAGGACGCATACAAGAACCTTGATGTTTCTGTATTCATCACGGAACCGTGTGATTTGTAGCAACAATGTAACAACCGAGGCCTCTGAGTAACTGGGTTGAAGAAAAAAGTAGTATCAAAACTTTATAGCGATATGTTAGTTTGATATGTATGGTCCTTTCATGCTTTTCCAACTCGGAGATTAACATCAAGTAAGAATGATGACAATGATTTTGTTAAACTCTTCATGGAGGTTTTTTTTTTATGTTCTATGGATCAGAGTCGATTTGAATTTTGATAATGTTGGTGGTAATGATGCTAATTTTGATGATGTTAATGTATCTACTCTAATCGAGGACACATATCAGTATATTTGTCTTTCACATATCGAGTGATATTTGACATACTGAATGATGATAATGTGAAACAAAGTGACAATGAAAAATTAAACGATGGTGGTATCTTGGTCCTTTGACTATCAAGTGATATTTGTGTGCGTACTTATATTGATAAATATTGTGTTGATAATTATGAGAAGGACTGTGTTGATAATTTCTTCTAGTGGGACATTAAAGTGTTAAATTTCCTCGCAGATTGCATGCCCATGTAATATATTGTGGATGATACGCATAACATTATTATAAAAGACAATTACTATAAAAGAATTACTAAAGGTACAACAAAATTTGTTCGGAACAGTCCAAATTTTGGTGTAGCCCACTTTGGAGGAATTTTTACTCGTACTAGTCCTTCCCCCTCCCGCTCCTCCACCCCCCTCCGGCCTCCTCCTCACCGTCCATCCAACCCTCCCTTCGGCATCCTCCTCGTCGTCTGTCCACCAGCTGTTTGTAGGAGAGGGGTTGCAGCCGCAAAGGAGGGGGTGAAAGAGAAACGACGGCGTCGGGGTAGGGGGCTGCAGTCGCGGAGAAGGGGGTGGGAGAGAAACGACGGTGACGGGGGAGGGGGCTGCAGCTGCGGAGGAGGGACTCGACGAGGAATGAGTGCTCATGGGGGTGTGGGGAGAAGGGGGTGTAGGATGTGTAGCGGTGGAGGAGCCTACTTCTTTGAGCTCACCTCTGTGTCCTCGTCATCGTAGAGGACTGTCAATTTTTTTTTGACAGTTTTACCTACTTTCGGGACTTTAAATTTTGCCGATCCTAAAATTTAGGCTGTCCTACCTATTGGGGACTGTCGACATTTTTGATAGTCCTAAAAAAATTTGGGCAGCCTGAATTATTTTTTTCGGTAACTTGTAAATAAAACAAAAAAAAATTGGACTGACCTGAGCAAAATTTCTAGTACCTTTAGCAATTGTCTTACAAAATTCCTTTCTGTGTATGATTTACTAGGTGGTTTTCATACACGTCCTTACGGTTAGGAGATTCGAATTCTGTCGGCTCCGCCTGGTGTCCGGAATACTACCTACGATATACACGTGCTTCCAAGAGAAGCTTAAATTAAATAAGCATGCACGCTTGAATATTGGGCCTGACGGAGTTGAATAGTCTAGCCCATTATATTTATTGTAACTGGCTTGGGCTTATTAATTGTTTGGACCGGTAACCAGACTCGCTTAATCGTTTGTTAATGGATTTGTTGGCCTTCAAGTAATCCACAAATCGGCTAATATATGAATCTTGAACCTCCTTTTTGCCAAGTACACTCTTCAACTTCTTGGTCTTAAAACTCTATAGAGCTCTCCCTCCTCATTCACCATAATTAACCTCAAGGTCTTAGAGACACCGTCTTCTTCGTCGAACGTCCCATCCTCGTCGTCCCTAGGGACTTCCATCCCAAGTCCCTTTTAGGCTAGCACCCTTGCGTTAAGTGTCTGGTCATAGATCATAGGCATTAAAATCAGTGCGTGACCGAGCATCAATACCTCGACCAGCGAGTTCCAGCCGCAATGCATCATGAACCCCAGGAACCCGTCGACCGCTGGGTGTCCCGAGAATCTCACCCGCGGCACCCAACCGTGACAGAC